>JAHPZR010039882.1:12500-25000 GCA_019787425.1 Platygyra sinensis | reverse complement strand
AGTTCGAGCGAAGGTTGTTTCGATCGAAGGTCAGTTCGATCGAAGGTCGTTTCGATCGAAGCAACACAAGAACTTTTATTATTTTTATTTATACGCTTGCAAAACTGTAGTTTTTATCATCATTAACAACTTTTGCTTCGATCGAACTGACCTTTGGTTTCGATCGAATGCATGAACTCTCGATCGAAACAACCTTCGATCGAACTGACTCGATACCACAGCAACACATTAAGAAGAAATAAACTCATCATGTCGAGATCTTAATTGTTTTTAATTTCTGACTCTATATTAACGTAGCTTTCTTCAATAGGAGACTACTGTGTACCTTTCTTCCAACTTTAATTGCCACTAACCATATTGTTACTCACTTGACACGTCGAATAAAAATTTCACGGGCACGTTGACCGTCGTATTTCGCCTTAGTGTCAATTCCTTCGTTAAGTTCCACAACTGTGACTATAAACAGTGCCCTAAATTACACTAGGCTTCGAACAAGTTCAAAATACAACGCGAACCAGTAACTGAATACTGAAAATACAAAACACAAGGCAAAGCTGCAAATAACCAGGCAAAACATTTAAAAAACTCACATCAACCGAGTGTTCCTATAATCTTATCTGGTTTCAGTTTCTTCTAGAAGGTATCGTTGCTTATATCAGGCATTGGATTGAAATCATTACGGTACCTCTCCGATTCCATGTTTGTAGCTAGTAAGCTTAAATAGCCTCCGATAAAAAGCACCAACTGAAGTCACTCGGAAGGTTTCACTCTAAAGGTTACCATTATATACTCTTTCAGTCGACCAACAGTACTATGTAACAGTTGAAATAAGTTCACTCTGAATGCACTTGTTTCACTGTTAAATCAACCTGAAGTTTCCACTCTAAAAACTGGCAGTACAAACAGCGACCAAGAACAGATTCTCCTGTCACTCGAAGAGCACGAGAAAAACAAAGCACACACGCAATGTCTTCTGGGTAGCTATTGCGCAATTTAGTCATTTTTCGACACAGGAGACAGCCCCGTTCGCATTTTATGACTGGGTTCGCCTACGGCAACCCAGTAAAAAAAAAACACACACACACACTTGTTAATATCTTAATATAGTAACTACTGTCCCCTCCCCAGATACCGTACTTCGTCGCTTCTAAATGTGCTCCTCTTAACACTCATCGGTCTCCCTTATATTGGTAATCAGCGAGTGCTGGCCAAGTCATGTTTATTGTACACTTTGAAGCGTAACTTTCCTACTGTGAGAAGAGAAGATATCAAATTTTCAAGCAGGCGGATCGTATGCAGTTAAACGGGAAACTGTGGTTCCACAGTCATGATCAGCGGAAACATCCACTTCTGGACTGAACGGAAATAAACTTCTATCTGCTTTTAGTAGAATTCTACTAGTATACTAATGCAAATGCTTCAATCTTATTGGCTGAGCTACTCGTATACCATCAGCCATTTGAGTTATGTCCAGAAATGAAGGTCAATGAGATGCATGGTCCTTATGATAAGCATCACAAAGTGTCCCCTTTCCGATAAAGTCACCAAAACACACATAATTCTGTCAAATATGAAGTAATATGAAAATGACACTTTGTGATGCTTATTCATAAAGAGCAGTGAATCTCATTATATAGCCTGCATTACTGGACATAAGTGATTAGAGTACAGTGGCGGCCGGTCGTCCACAAAATGCGATGTTCATAGTTTTTCCGAAGTTTTGGAATGAATTTTATGTGTAAACGGGTAATTAAATTCCTGAGAAGACTAAAAGAAGCACATTTACGGTTTCATGACTTTAAAAACTTGAAAATATTGAAAAAGCGGGTACGCGCGTAAGCAACTTCAAATTTGCCAAGGACAGTTCGATACGTGCAACTTTGTTTAAGGGTAAAGTTAAAAATTGTGTGGGAAAATCATTGGAAACCGTTATTTAGTTAATTTCAGTTAGAATTCTACTAAAACAATCTCGATTACTATGAGGCGATAGTTAATTCGGCCTTCGGCCTCATCAACTATCACCTCATAGAAATCTCGAGCTCATAATCTAATCGTTTAATAGTTTAAATAATGCAAGATTCGAACAGAGGAAAACAATACTTACAGCTCATGATGTCTAATCTGAAAACTTGTTTGTCCATTGGATAAGCACGGAAATTCATCAAAGTTGTAGCTGTTATCGTAACCCTGAAAAAAGGTAAATACAGCTCTTAATCAGAATTCAGTTGATGGTACTATCTTGTGGAGAATTCAAACACGATAACTCTGATGAGACTTTGTCAGTGCTCCAGTATAGAACACCTTGGAGGATGGAGGCTGACTGTGCAAAAAGTCAAATGCGGATCGACGATTTTCGGCTGGAAATACTCTCTTGACTATTCTTAGATTAGATTAGTAATTAGCATTTATTGACCTTGATAGGGTCAAAGTAATTTTGGCGGCAGACAGCAGGCAATGGAGCCCAACACATCATGCATCACTACTTGCGGAAATGTTATTAGCATCACCTGTTTTTAAGTTGTATTATTTTTTTGGAAGCGGTTGGGACTAGTCCTGCCGTTTAGAGAAAGGAAGAATTATATACGTTTTAGTTAAAAGCATGTAATTGTATTGTGTTTACAAATTTTCAAAAGGCAAAATTGTGTTTTTTTTCAAAATTATTCTTAAAATATTCTTAAATTTTTTCAGTAATATATAAAAGAGTGTATACAGCAACTTTTATATTACTAGGTTAAATACTTCATATACATACATACAACTTTATTTAAACTCAGATTTAGAGTAGCTCGAAGGAGCTAGTATCTCCGAGTAAAATTAATACAATACAATAAATAAAATAATCCGCTTAAGTACACATTTATATTCACATATAATCTATACAGTAATATCTCGAATAGCACGCTTAAAAGCAATAAGAGATTGAGAAGTTCTGATGTCATCAGGCAGCATATTCCATACTTGGGTAGCAGCATATCTGAACGAATGTAGTCCATAGGTAGTTGTGGCAACTCTCATAAAACAACCAGCGTTGATAAACATATTAAAAACACGCATTTTATAACCTTGACGTTTCGTATGCTGTCTAGGTTCCAGACCCCAATTGTTACAGTATAAATAGCTTTCCAAAAATTTGTAACGGTTATACTTTTGAAAATGTATGATGACTAGCATACGAAACGTCAAAGTTATTAAATGCATGTTTTTGATATGTTTATCCCCGCTGTTTGTTTTATATTTTTAATCAAGCTACGACGGCCGAAGGACAAGAGTTTATAAATACTTCATATATGAGAACACCAAGCTGAAGACAAAAGCCTTTCATACCTCTGAGAGAAAACTATCAAGCCGTCTCCATACAGGACCACAGTACGTGTTTCTTGTTGTACATGGGTTTTTACTGCGTTTTCGAAGTAAGTGTCTGGCAGCCAAATTTTATCGAGAGTTTCGTGTTGCAAATAAGGGCGTGGTTTCTATTGCCAAAGGCCAACCTGGACTCGTTCCATATCTGCCTCATGTAGATATCAGCGTTAAATTCCTGCATAACAGATTCAAATTGATTCTTCGCCAAAATAGAACGCAAAGCCGACTACGGGCTTCAGTACGATAATTTGATGTCATGTTAAAATCATTGTTAAGTCAAAAGAAAACTAGATTGTCCGATCCACGACATGTCAGTGTTATTATCCAAAAACAAACAAGCAAAAAAGCAAAAAAAAAAAGAAAAAGAAGAAAAAATTGAACTGCACACCCAAACATAAAGTTACAATGATACCATTATAATTTCCCTGAGCATATTTAAACACAACCCTAACTGGTTTTTTTCTAACTTGGGAGCAATGTTAAAGTGACATTCAAAGACGGGTTTTTGTTAGCGTTTATATTTAGTCATTTCTATCAGTTGAAATTTATTACTAAGGTTTCCTGTTATACAGAGCCTGGTTAACAAACTCCATACCATGTCTTCAGCGTTAATGTTTCCAATGGACAAAAAGCCGAGAGACAATGTAATTGTAAGTGCTTTCCCTGAAAGAAAGATTTCAAAGCCTATTATTATTTAAAAAGGGGAAAGAAGACAAAAATCAAACAAAGGAAGAAACAAGGATGTAAGTTATGCAGGAGAACAAGAGGGTATGGTAGTAAAATAATCACAAAGGAGTTGGACAGTAAATTAAAAGGTACGTATAAACTGGACATGGAATTAACTGAAATATTGCAATAACGGCTTAGGGTGATAGCCAAAAGAAACACAAGAACGCCAAAAACAGGCGTGTATGAGAACACTTTGAGAAGATTGAAACGGATCGCATTTGAGTAAACTTGAAAACAATCGGCCAGAAATCTTTCAAATTTATGTCAAGTGATATGTATCAAATGCTCTGAAATCAGTCGTCTTTGATTTGTGGTTCAGATTCTATCGCTTTCAACTTTAGATCGCATAGCTGACAAAAATAAGCAGAACGTCCTGAGATTTGGTGACCCAGATCTAGGGTCCATTTATGGTGTGCATGTTCATGTCAATGGTAATAACAAAACAAACGAAAAGGGACTTCTAGACCATCGTAGTCTTGCAAAGAATCCAAACTCCGAGAGAGCTTTGTGAGAAAAAACATCGAGACTGCTAGAAGCGCATAACCTCTAAAAAAAATGAGTCTGCGAGACCCGTGAAATTGGACGAAAAATTTTGCGAGACTCATACGGCAGTTTTTGAAGGATCATTCACCACCCGTACTTAGTAATACATAGCTATTACGAACATGCGATAACTCTTACCGGCATGTCCTGGCCTCAATCGTTTGTCGTAGTTTTGAAAAAGTCCCCTCAAAATGTCCGAGGCATCGTCAGGTTCAGTAATTGGAGGTATGGTCTCGTTTCCGACAAGCCAGCTCGTCGCCTTGGAACTAAATGTCGAAAGAAGTTAGGGATAATCAAGTCAGTATTCTCGTCAAGGGAAAACATATTACGAAGTACTGATACGCTCAGTCAGTGATGACCAACGTTAATAGAAACGTATAGAAATAAATAGGATGCTTTGAACTCGTGTCTGTGGATGAAGTTTCACTACGACTTGTAAAATTTTGGTAAGCAATGGCAGATTAATGCTGAGCAGGATTATTTTAATGGTGAGTTAGCTGTTATTACTCTCAGACGTTCTTTTGGCTTAATTCTGCAATCATGTCTGAAAAAAACACTAACTTGTTTGACAAGCCCAAACGGAATTTAGAATGCCTCAGTAAGAGATAAATCTTATGGCCTTTTAACGCAGTTTTGAAATATAAGATTATTGCAATTAAATTGGCAAGAACTAGCTGGGAAGGTAGTTGATGGAGGTATAAGTTCATTTATCTTTATGGCCATACTGTTGGCGGCCTTCGACAAGGCACTCCCGAGGTGCCTATCGGCACATGTGTTTTTTAGCTATCTTTAAGGGATGAAATCCAAAACCTACAACTGATTTTGCAAATTTGTGAGTTAAAATCAAGAAAAAAATACATTCTTCCAAGAGAACGTGTGCTTGGTCGCGCTCTATTAACGAAAATAGGACAATGGAGAACCAATGAGAGTCCCTGGTGGTGATTTCCAATAGGCCATGCCTTATATTTATTTAAGTGCTACTATGATCAAAAACTCATTTCCTTTTTTCCTTCAGATTTTGAAAGCGTGTTCGCTTAACACCTAACTTGCAAAGTTTTTAGCTATGAGTTTTATCCAAAGGCTGTTTATTTTGAGTGTAAGTTTTGGATTTCACGGTCCGCCATTATTCACGTTCAAAACTGACCGATTAGACCTCAGAGGGTTAGATCTAAAGAAAATTACGTCATTTATTCACTAGCTTAAAATGTCAGCGTGTAAGCCGCCGCGCAATTTATTTTACATGCAAAACACGGGTTTAAAAGTCTTAACGCCCAAAACTCCCGTGCTGCAAGTTAATTCAGCCGCGTACACACGCACTACATTCTTAATCTAGTGAGTCTTTAACGTCATTTTCTCCTAGACCCAGTTCTCTCAAGATTTTAAAGTTAGTAATGGCGGACCAATAAATAAGAAAATTCCAGTTAAAATAAACAGGTGTCTTTTTAAAATCATGACTTAAATTTTGGGTCAGTTTGTGTTTAATTACCAACACATCAGAACTATGCATAACTTAATTGTCCTGCCAAAATCCATTATCTGCTGATAATTAAATTGTGTCTATAATACAGGCAGCAATTGCAAGGAATCGCTGATGTACTTTTAGTATTTTGATATAATTCTATATATCATCTTCAAACTGAGGTGACTTACAGGTAGCAGAATTAAATTACTGCACTACACTAATTTTGAATGTTTTGTCCCCTGGCGACACAGGATTTCTTGGGTTGGAGCACTGATTGACCGCGTACACCGAATCTGCACTCCTAACAAAATTAAAAGCGAGCTCAAACTAAAATGAAAGTTTTAATCGTGGATCGGTGACCCTAAACGTATTGCGAACTTATCAATTGATCGAAGGGGGAGGGTAGGTCTCTAAAGAAAGTGTGGTGCTTTGGCGGTGGGGAGTATTACAAATTATCTGGGCTGGGTTGTTCAAAGCCCGATTAAGCTAACCCAGGGTTAGCGAGAATTTTGGTTTCAGTTTTGTAACTTTTTGGTTAGGTAATCTGTTTATATTGTTTGCCCTTCAGTTTTCAGCTGTAATAATCTCAAACTACACCAAACGTTAGAGGTGAAAAACATTTTTAAACAAGAAAAAACAGTGCCTCAGTTAACGTTTAATCCTGGGTTAACGTTAACCGGCTTTCGAACAACCCGCCCCTGGTTGATAATGTGAACTGGCCACCGCAAAGAGATTCGAAAGCTGGCGTTTCGAGCGTTAACCCTTCGTCGGAGCGAATCGATTCGCTCCGAAGAAGGGCTAACACTCGAAACGTCAGCTTTCGAATCTATTCATGGTGTCCAATTTACATTATCATCCCAGTCGATAAAACAAAATTACCTTATTAATTGATCGTTTTACCACAAACGCACAGAATAGGACTTGAGGTCACAATACCAACGACACATCCCACAACAACCGGGATTCAACTATGTGGTTTACCATCCCATTCGTCGGTGACCTAACAACACAGCTTTTTAAGAAACTTAAGAGTAAGCTTTGGAGATGTCTCGTCGACCCGAATGTGGACATCCGAATAAAACAGAACACCACAAAATTATGTTTGTTCACAAGCACTTAAGACAAAACGCCTCGTCAATCAAATGTCCTACATGAATTCCCTTGCCCCGGTAGCAATTCTTTGTACATCAGCAAAACAAATAGAACTCTGCTTGTCCGCACCCAAGAACATGCACTCAGACCAAGCTCACAAGGTTTATATAACTTACCTGGTCATTTTTATCAATGAAAATAACCCAACTTATGCTGGAATGAAAAAAGAATTTCTCACCCAAACCGAGCGTGGTAAGATCAAAATAACAGAGAGCGATGATAACTAGAATCTATTACTATACAAAGTCAATGTCCAGGAAGTGTAAGGGGGCCAGTACATCCAAAGTGAACAAGTCAGCGAAGACCCAGTAAATTTTGCCCGTGACAACTCTGAAACGGTTTCTTCTTAGGGGTACTTAGCGCAGAACACACCAAAAGCAAAACCACTGCGGAACAGATCGGCCGATGTGAGGTTATGACAAAGATCCAGCTCAAAGTAGAAACATTTCACAAACACGCTACAGCCATTGTCTGCAAGGTCGACACCGGCGCTGAGGTCGATGTAATATCAGAAGCAAACTACAAGCAATCTTGCCAAACCAAACAGCCCGCCGCCTTGGCCCAGCACAACTTCTTGCAGCCTATGGGGGCTACCAGATTTAAACTCTGGGAAGCTGCCAACTCTATGCACGCCACAATCTTCACTGTGACAGATGCTCCAGGCCCAGCAATAGTTGGGTGTAAGAAGTGCAAAGAACTCGACCTAATCAATGTAAACTGTAGCCTTGAATCAAGTGAAGAGAAGGGGGTATACACACCCCTCACCAGTGAGAGCCTTATCAGTGATCTTTGAGGGGCTCGGAACTTTTCACATGAAAAATGCGTCAAATGCGTCAAACGTGTACACTACGACACGAAATCAATAGACGAAGTAGTAGCCCAGGTATGCAAAGCTTCAGTATCATTGATGCGAAGAAGGGGTATTGGCATGTCCCACTAGACAAAGTTTGTTACTGACGCCGACATTTGACAGTCCCTTCGGCAGGTATCGCCTTACGAGACTCCTCTTCGGCCTGATTAGAAGGAGCTAGACACCACCCTGGAAGGTCTGCCGGGCGTCACAGGAATTGCAGATGACAACTTTGTCTGCTGACCCACAGAGAAAAACATGATGAACATCTAATGTGATGGAGAGAGCCAGAGAGAAAGGAATTAAGTTTAACGCTGATCATGGCAGGTTACAGTTAAAATGTAATGAAGCGAGTTTCTTCGGCCGCCCTGGACACGTGAAGGTGTCAAGCCAGACTACAAGAAAGTGTCAGCCATACTTGCCATGAAACCCTCAGACAACGCCAAACATCTACAGAACTTCTTCGGCTTAGTGAATAACCTAAAGAGGTGCTCGAGCCAGTTGGCAACAATCACTGCACACCTTCGTACCGGCTGACAAAGAAAGAAATAGCATTTGCGTGAGGCACAGAACATGACTATACATTCCAAGCAGTCTAAAAAAAATATCATCCATGGGTGTGCTGAGAATCTTCGACTAGAGACAGATACAACCATTCAGACCGAAGCACCCCAGAAGTGGTTGGAAGCTGCCCTCCTTCAACATGGAAAGCCTATGGTGCTACTGAGACCGAACAGAATAATTACACATCACACACATCAAGGGTTCAGGGCCATCTTTGAACATGGGCTTAAAAGCCAGTAGAGAACTATGCCTATTCTCTTGATAGTATCGTCTTTGTTATGTATTTTTACGTGTTTATAATGTTACCTTTTGCAGTATTTAAATTTCTGCTACCTGTATTTCACCTTTATAGAACTTTAGAACTTTTATAGAACTTTATTATTATTAATTAATTTCAATTAATTCATCAATTAATTAATGTAAATTAAAACAAATGAAGGATATCACCTCAGTCTGAGGTGATATAGAACTATATCAAAATGTTACAATTACATCAACGATTCATTGCATTTTGTTGTCTGTGTTATAAACACAACATATAAAAAACGGGTTATATGAATTCTTTCTAATGAATTTACTCGGTATTATATTTATTCTTGTATTGAAACAAATATAACTTTTATTTAACGCATTTCATTTAAAAATTCAGGTCTTCCCTGCAACAGATTATGGAAAATTGTGGCTTTTTACAAAATCGCCAAACCCCAACTACGACAAAAATACATAACAAAGACGATACTATCAAGAGAATAGGCATAGTTCTCTACTGGCTTTTAAGCCCATGTTCAAAGATGGCCCTGAACCCTTGATGTGTGTGATGTGTAATTATTCTGTTCGGTCTCAGTAGCACCATAGGCTTTCCATGTTGAAGGAGGGCAGCTTCCAACCACTTCTGGGGTGCTTCGGTCTGAATGGTTGTATCTGTCTCTAGTCGAAGATTCTCAGCACACCCATGGATGATATTTTTTTTAGACTGCTTGGAATGTATAGTCATGTTCTGTGCCTCACGCAAATGCTATTTCTTTCTTTGTCAGCCGGTACGAAGGTGTGCAGTGATTGTTGCCAACTGGCTCGAGCACCTCTTTAGGTTATTCACTAAGCCGAAGAAGTTCTGTAGATGTTTGGCGTTGTCTGAGGGTTTCATGGCAAGTATGGCTGACACTTTCTTGTAGTCTGGCTTGACACCTTCACGTGTCCAGGGCGGCCGAAGAAACTCGCTTCATTACATTTTAACTGTAACCTGCCATGATCAGCGTTAAACTTAATTCCTTTCTCTCTGGCTCTCTCCATCACATTAGATGTTCATCATGTTTTTCTCTGTGGGTCAGCAGACAAAGTTGTCATCTGCAATTCCTGTGACGCCCGGCAGACCTTCCAGGGTGGTGTCTAGCTCCTTCTAATCAGGCCGAAGAGGAGTCTCGTAAGGCGATACCTGCCGAAGGGACTGTCAAATGTCGGCGTCAGTAACAAACTTTGTCTAGTGGGACATGCCAATACCCCTTCTTCGCATCAATGATACTGAAGCTTTGCATACCTGGGCTACTACTTCGTCTATTGATTTCGTGTCGTAGTGTACACGTTTGACGCATTTGACGCATTTTTCATGTGAAAAGTTCCGAGCCCCTCAAAGATCACTGATAAGGCTCTCACTGGTGAGGGGTGTGTATACCCCCTTCTCTTCACTTGATTCAAGGCTACAGTTTACATTGATTAGGTCGAGTTCTTTGCACTTCTTACACCCAACTATTGCTGGGCCTGGAGCATCTGTCACAGTGAAGATTGTGGCGTGCATAGAGTTGGCAGCTTCCCAGAGTTTAAATCTGGTAGCCCCCATAGGCTGCAAGAAGTTGTGCTGGGCCAAGGCGGCGGGCTGTTTGGTTTGGCAAGATTGCTTGTAGTTTGCTTCTGATATTACATCGACCTCAGCGCCGGTGTCGACCTTGCAGACAATGGCTGTAGCGTGTTTGTGAAATGTTTCTACTTTGAGCTGGATCTTTGTCATAACCTCACATCGGCCGATCTGTTCCGCAGTGGTTTTGCTTTTGGTGTGTTCTGCGCTAAGTACCCCTAAGAAGAAACCGTTTCAGAGTTGTCACGGGCAAAATTTACTGGGTCTTCGCTGACTTGTTCACTTTGGATGTACTGGCCCCCTTACACTTCCTGGACATTGACTTTGTATAGTAATAGATTCTAGTTATCATCGCTCTCTGTTATTTTGATCTTACCACGCTCGGTTTGGGTGAGAAATTCTTTTTTCATTCCAGCATAAGTTGGGTTATTTTCATTGATAAAAATGACCAGGTAAGTTATATAAACCTTGTGAGCTTGGTCTGAGTGCATGTTCTTGGGTGCGGACAAGCAGAGTTCTATTTGTTTTGCTGATGTACAAAGAATTGCTACCGGGGCAAGGGAATTCATGTAGGACATTTGATTGACGAGGCGTTTTGTCTTAAGTGCTTGTGAACAAACATAATTTTGTGGTGTTCTGTTTTATTCGGATGTCCACATTCGGGTCGACGAGACATCTCCAAAGCTTACTCTTAAGTTTCTTAAAAAGCTGTGTTGTTAGGTCACCGACGAATGGGATGGTAAACCACATAGTTGAATCCCGGTTGTTGTGGGATGTGTCGTTGGTATTGTGACCTCAAGTCCTATTCTGTGCGTTTGTGGTAAAACGATCAATTAATAAGGTAATTTTGTTTTATCGACTGGGATGATAATGTAAATTGGACACCATGAATAGATTCGAAAGCTGACGTTTCGAGTGTTAGCCCTTCTTCGGAGCGAATCGATTCGCTCCGACGAAGGGTTAACGCTCGAAACGCCAGCTTTCGAATCTCTTTGCGGTGGCCAGTTCACATTATCAACCAGGGGCGGGTTGTTCGAAAGCCGGTTAACGTTAACCCAGGATTAAACGTTAACTGAGGCACTGTTTTTTCTTGTTTAAAAATGTTTTTCACCTCTAACGTTTGGTGTAGTTTGAGATTATTACAGCTGAAAACTGAAGGGCAAACAATATAAACAGATTACCTAACCAAAAAGTTACAAAACTGAAACCAAAATTCTCGCTAACCCTGGGTTAGCTTAATCGGGCTTTGAACAACCCAGCCCAGATAATTTGTAATACTCCCCACCGCCAAAGCACCACACTTTCTTTAGAGACCTACCCTCCCCCTTCGATCAATTGATAAGTTCGCAATACGTTTAGGGTCACCGATCCACGATTAAAACTTTCATTTTAGTTTGAGCTCGCTTTTAATTTTGTTAGGAGTGCAGATTCGGTGTACGCGGTCAATCAGTGCTCCAACCCAAGAAATCCTGTGTCGCCAGGGGACAAAACATTCAAAATTAGTGTAGTGCAGTAATTTAATTCTGCTACCTGTAAGTCACCTCAGTTTGAAGATGATATATAGAATTATATCAAAATACTAAAAGTACATCAGCGATTCCTTGCAATTGCTGCCTGTATTATAGACACAATTTAATTATCAGCAGATAATGGATTTTGGCAGGACAATTAAGTTATGCATAGTTCTGATGTGTTGGTAATTAAACACAAACTGACCCAAAATTTAAGTCATGATTTTAAAAAGACACCTGTTTATTTTAACTGGAATTTTCTTATTTATTGGTCCGCCATTACTAACTTTAAAATCTTGAGAGAACTGGGTCTAGGAGAAAATGACGTTAAAGACTCACTAGATTAAGAATGTAGTGCGTGTGTACGCGGCTGAATTAACTTGCAGCACGGGAGTTTTGGGCGTTAAGACTTTTAAACCCGTGTTTTGCATGTAAAATAAATTGCGCGGCGGCTTACACGCTGACATTTTAAGCTAGTGA
>JAHPZR010039882.1:0-7500 GCA_019787425.1 Platygyra sinensis | reverse complement strand
TTATACAACTTACCTGGTCATTTTTATCAATGAAAATAACCCAACTTATACTGGAATGAAAAAAGAATTTCTCACCCAAACCGAGCGTGGTAAGATCAAAATAACAGAGATCGATGATAACTAGAATCTATTACTATACAAAGCCAATGTCCAGGAAGTGTAAGGGGGCCAGTACATCCAAAGTGAACAAGTCAGCGAAGACCCAGTAAATTTTGCCCGTGACAACTCTGAAACGGTTTCTTCTTAGGGGCACTTAGCGCAGAACACACCAAAAGCAAAAGCACGCACTGCGGAACAGATCGGCCGATGTGAGGCTATGACAAAGATCCAGCTCAAAGCAGAGCCATTTCACAAACACGCTACAGCCATTGTCTGCAAGGTCGACACCGGCGCTGAGGTCGATGTAATATCAGAAGCAAACTACAAGCAATCTTGCCCAACCAAACAGCCCGCCGCCTTGGCCCAGCACAACTTCTTGCACCCTATGGGGGCCAGCAGATTTAAACTCTGGGAAGCTGCCAATTCTGTGCACACCACAATCTTCACGGTGACAGATGCTCCAGGCCCAGCAATAGTTGGGTGTAAGAAGTGCAAAGAACTCGACCTAATCAATGTAAACTGTAGCCTTGAATCAAGTGAAGAGAAGGGGGTATACACACCCCTCACCAGTGAGAGCCTTATCAGTGATCTTTGAGGGGCTCGGAACTTTTCACATGAAAAATGCGTCAAATGCGTCAAACGTGAACACTACTACACGAAATCAATAGACGAAGTAGTAGCCCAGTTATGCAAAGCTTCAGCATCATTGATGCGAAGAAGGGGTATTGGCATGTCCCACTAGACAAAGTTTGTTACTGACGCCGACATTTGACAGCCCCTTCGGCAGGTATCGCCTTACGAGACTCCTCTTCGGCCTGATTAGAAGGAGCTAGACACCACCCTGGAAGGTCTGCCGGGCGTCACAGGAATTGCAGATGACAACTTCGTCTGCTGACCCACAGAGAAAAACATGATGAACATCTAATGTGATGGAGAGAGCCAGAGAGAAAGAATTAAGTTTAACGCTGATCATGAAAGGTTACAGTTAAAATGTAATGAAGCGAGTTTCTTCGGCCGCCCTGGACACGTGAAGGTGTCAAGCCAGACTACCAGAAAGTGTCAGCCATACTTGCCATGAAACCCTCAGACAACGCCAAAGATCTACAGAACTTCCTCGGCTTTGTGAATAACCTAAAGAGGTGCTCGAGCCAGTTGGCAACAATCACTGCACCCCTTCGTAAGCTGACAAAGAAAGAAATAGCATTTGCGTGAGGCACAGAACATGACTATACATTCCAAGCAGTCTAAAAAAAATATCATCCATGGGTGTGCTGAGAATCTTCGACCAAAGACAGATACAACCATTCAGACCGAAGCACCCCAGAAGTGGTTGGAAGCTGCCCTCCTTCAACATGGAAAGCTTATGGTGCTACTGAGACCGAACAGAATAATTACACATCACACATATCAAGGGTTCAGGGCCATCTTTGAACATGGGCTTAAAAGCCAGTAGAAAACTATGCCTATTCTCTTGATAGTATCGTCTTTGTTATGTATTTTTACGTGTTTATAATGTTACCTTTTGCAGTATTTTAATTTCTGCTACCTGTATTTCACCTCAGTCTGAGGTGATATAGAACTTTATTAAATCCATTTTGAAATCACTGGTGGTCCCTGTAATCTGATTGGCTCAAATTGGTGCAATTTATTCCCAAATTGCACCATTTTTTGCTCTAAATCACATCATTTTTCCAGCCAATGAGAAAGTTACACTTCAAACTTGCGGGCTGTCGTGGCGCTTTCGTGAGCGCTTGCGCTACACTGTAGAACTTTCCAGTAACCAAAAATAGCGCGCGCGTACAACTTAAGTTAAGGTCGTGCGCTGCTCTATTGCGTATTTTGATGTAAAGCGTTTCCGGTTCTGCTTTTTATATAAAAACCAGCTCAGTACTGCATCAATAAAATATTTGAATTGGCCAAGTCCTGTATTTGGGCGATTTCAAAATGGATTTAATAAAGTGGTAATTGAACTGAGTGGAGTGCAATTTTGGTGTGAAATCATACTTGTGATTTCAAATCGAACTCGCTTCGCGCTCGTTCGATTTTGAAATCACGCGTATGATTTCAGACCAAACTGCACTCCACTCAGTTCAATTACCATTATATATCAAAATGTTACAACTACATCAACGATTCATTGCATTTTGTTGTCTTTGTTATAAACAAAACATATAAAAAACGGGTTATACAAATTCTTTCTAATGAATTTACTTGGTATCATATTTATTCTTGTATTGAAACAAATATAACTTTTATTTAACGCATTTCATTTAAAAATTCAGGTCTTCACTGCAACAGATTATGGAAAATTGTGGCTTTTTACAAATCTCCGTATTCGCCAAACCCTAACTACGACAAAAATACATTCAATTCTTTTTTCCGCATAGTAAGTTGATCAGAACCTAATTCCGAATTTCACTTGCCATTAACGAAAACTTCCGCCAGGTTTCGAGCGCCTCACAAGCCCAGCGCTAAAATACAGGATGCCTAAAAGCGTTATTTCAATTCAAACGACATTGCAAACCAATTTTGGCATGCTCTGTCTGTCAAGGCAATAAGAAATCAACACTATATGTCAAATTTCTTGTTAGTACCTGTACTGAACAGACAATGTCTAATCAATTATTGACAGGGGTGTTTGCTATTTAAATACCATTGTAGCTGGTAAAGTTTGGGACCTTGAACGAGAACATCAGTCATGCTCATTGAAATCTTAGTCTTTATAGCTCCAATATGCAGTATGTAATAAAAACGGAATCAGTTGGTATGATAACGTTCATCACAGAACCTTTCAGCAGTTTTAAAGTACCCTTCATAATTTGATTGAATATATTCATGATGTTGGAACTATAAGATGCAAATTGGGTGAGTAGCTTTGTATGACAATTCACTGCTAACAGCTCGAACAAAAGATCCTGCGTCGCTTTGGATTTTAGATGGAGGTGTCAGAATGTTAGTTATTAGTGAAATTTTCTCAGCTGTTGGTAAATTCTGAAGATCTCAGATCTCAGCTACATGTATCGATTACAAATGCTCAAAATTAAATTTCAGCGGTAGTTGAAAACTCCCGCTGAAATTTCAAAGTTGTCCTGATGGTTTATTAAATTAAGGCAACCATTTTCGACGAGACAGCCCAAGCCACACCAGAGATGTAAGGGCCTGAACAAACTGAATAAATTTATGAACATCATCATTAATTTCGATATATCAGCAACTTTTTTCGACTCCTTTCTGGATGGTGAAGATATTTCAGTCTATCCTTAGTATTAAATAATTTTAAATGATGAAATGTTTTCAGTGTTTTATTAAAATTAAGGCAACCATTTTCGACGAGACAGTCCAAGCCGCACCAGAGATGTAAGGGGCCTGAAAAAACTGAATAAACTTATGAGCATCATCATTGTTTTAGATATATCGGCAGCTTCCATCGACTCCTTTCTGCATGGGGATGATATTTCATGTCGATCCTTAGTATTAAATGATTTTAAATGATAAATAATTTTTCAGTGTTTTTCTTCACTTCGAGAAATTCCCTTGCTTGATCGATGCAGCTTTAAATGCGCATACCATATACCAAATTTATGAATGCAGCTAAATGTACATTTACCTGTTTAAGATGTTGTGACAGGAAGCTCTAGCTCGATGCAAAAATATCGTTGCACAAAACAAAATTACGAAGACGGACATGACTGCGGTAACGCATCAGTGACACAAATGGCTGAATGAGCCTAGACATCCACCCTGCCAACATGTTGTTAATTAAATTTCTGACACCTAATGGCCCTTTTCATGGTTAACTTTACTCATTTGCATTACAATAAAATATAGCATATATGCGAGGCAATTTCGGGCTATTTTGCACTTTTGGTCCAATGTTGCCTCGCATCCACGTTGGATTACATTATAATGCAAATGAAAAAAAATTAACCGTGAAAAGGGCTATTGGCACCAGGTCAATCATTGACGATATTTTGTAGCATACAATTTAGCATAACAATAATCTGCTTGTCTAGGCTGTTTTTAACTGCGATATATTCTTTAGAATTCTACATCTTAGTTTAATATGATTATATGGGTATCATATCATATAAACCCCTCCCAAGTACTTTAGTCAAGATCTACAGTTTTCAGATAAAACTTTGACTGACCTAGAGCTCAAAAAATAATTAGAATCGGATAGCGAAGCGGGCGAGTGACGTCATGACTCAGACAACAAACTGAAATGGTGGATGATTTCGAAGATTTCTTTAACGGCAAAAGCCGTTGTTCCTAAAACTTCGCCCACATTCCCTGTATTTCCCCTAAGAACACGCTTACGTTGACTGAGTCTCGCGGAGAATTCGCTGATTTGCATTCTATTTTTAGACTTCGTGCGCTTCGCTATTGAATTGGTGTTGTAACCATGGGGTCGCTGTAAAGTTTCTAAATTACAGGTGAGACTTATGTCTTATGTTTCTTATATTGAACGTAGTGGTATAATATGTGGCGGAGAAATAAAAAGTAGATATACATAACAAGATACCAAACAGTGGTTGATTACTTATATCGGTTCAGTGCAGGCAGAAATACTAGCTATAAACAATTATTGGGGGTAAGTTTCTAAAGAAACTTTGGGGGCTGTGTCGTTGGGGAGTATTACAAGAATAATTGGTTTTATCAACCAGGCTGGTGTGAATCATCGTAAAGAGATTCGAAAGCTGACGCTCCGACGAAGGGCTAACGCTCGAAACATAACCCCCAACCTCGACCTCGATTCTGCTGGACATCACAAACCGAATCTAATAATTGTTTTGAAGGTATGATTGATAATCGCAGTTATGCATACAACTTAAGCAGTTGAAATCGAAAAGTCCACTTGCTATTTTCCATATCATAGTAACAAATATCACCAAATGCACAAGTGGTTTGAAAGATTATACAGACCAAAATATGAGTCTGAGCTTTGGTAAAGTACAGCTTTACTCGCATGGAAGTGGGTTCAGGAGGCAAGAAGAGATCATCATCTCTTCTCGCAGGTCACCAAATTTGACGTAACAGGACGTTGTCAAGCATCGTCTTACGCAAGCTATTGGAATTTGCCACCAAGAAGAGCCCCTTTCTTTTTCACGGTAAATACTACGACCAAATCGATGGTGTTGCCATGGCTTTGGCATTGGGCCCTGTCTTAGCCAACATTTTATGTGTGATTTTCAAGAGAAGTGTTTGATGAACGCCAAAATTAATCCTTCATTTCGGAATCGGTTCGTTGATGATACGCTTACCATGTTTCACAACAAAGACAGTGCAAATGAGTTTTTGCACTATTTAAACAGATGTCACGGCAATATTAAATTCACCATTGAATTTGAACAGAACTGATCGCAATTCCGTTCTTGGACATTCTTGTCCATCAAAACAACACTTTCATGACGTCCATCTACCGAAAGAAAACTTTCACAGGTCTCTACACGAAATGGGATTCCTTCACTCCACTTATCGCTATCGTCTTTGTTCATCTGACTCCTTGCTACAATCTGCCCTCAATGATCTTGGAAAACTCCTTCTTCAGAACGGCTACCCACATGGCCAGAGGAGGATGGACACGGTCCGAAATGCACCATGGGTAAATAATCCAATGGGCTTCAGTTTACGCGAGCTCTCGTGGCGTTCGGATCTCTGTCCAGGCGACCGAAGATACGCTTAAAGCGGAATTTCGCTCATATTTTCGATATAAATGTTGGACATCGAACGTTCTTCTGCCCCACAATTCTCTGGATTACCTTACCTTGACATCGTGATCGATGAAGACAACAAAATCATGGCTTTTTCTCATCGAGTCCCAGAGTAAAGATGAGCCCACGCGCGATCGACCGATCAATCTACATTCTACAAACGCAGACAGATTTTTTTTAAATTTTTTTTTATTTTTTATTTTTTATTTTTTTTATTATATGCATGGTTACACACACTCATTACAATACTCGCACAGCTACTTACACTAATTACTAAACATCCACCCATTAACTATGTACAAAACTAATACATAAACTTACAATATATATAAAGAAATACGGTCACTCACAATACTAACAATACGAATGCATGCTCAATAAATCTACTTAAAATACTTAGGCCATAATTACGCATATGGGGGGGGGGGGGGAATACAAAATCAAGTCAGTGAGCAGTGTTCTATTATCCATTGCATTTGAAGTTTGGTTTGTAGCTCAGACATATTGGGATTTTTAGAAAAAACCTTGCACGAATAGAGGTAGTGTTTCATATACAGCAAGAGAAGATCCAGTCTGCGCTTTTGGGTGGAGGTCAACGGAGCTATTTCATCAGTCGAGTTGAACAAAATCTGTTCAACAGAAGGACTCACATTTAATTTGTGTATAACGTTAAACCACTTTATGGTGTTTGAAAATAATGAAATAGAGACATCACACTCTAGAAATGTATGCATTATGGAATCTGTCTTGGAACAGAAATTGCAATGGTCGTCGGTTGCAATATTAAATTTTTTAAGTTCCTTTTTCGTAATGATTATCCTGTGTAATATTTTAAATAAAAATTGCCTAAGCTTGCTGTCTTTAGTAATCTGATATATATTGGTGAAATTGCGTCTCCAGTCAAGAAGACTGTTTGGGAATTGTTCTTTCCATTTTTTTATTCCGGTAGGTTCCGAAACTGAGTGTTCATTAAATAGTTTATAATAGTGTTTACAGCGCATTTTAGACAATGATAGGGTAGTCTCTTCGGATAAGCAGAGCAGATCGGGAGTTGAGAAAAGGAATTCACTAGAGATTGGGGTTAGCAGTGCAGCTTTCTTCAGTGAACTTGGTATGGCAGCGGTAATTTGAAAATATTGCAGGAAATTAGCTTTCAAGCCAAATTTTCCATTGAATTCGTCAAGAGATAAAAATTTTCCGTCTTCACTTAGGAGGTCTTGAACATAATAAATTCCATGGTCGAACCACGTTTTCCAAAACAGTGTTTTTTTATCAATTGTTATATCCTTGTTGTTCCATAGAATAAATTTCCTTCTTGGTTCTCCTCCGTATGCACTGCTCAATTCTTGAAAATATCCTAGTAGTTCGCGATAAAATAGGGGGAAGTTTGCTTGAAATAAATCAATATCGTAGTTGCACTTTAATAAAAAAGCTAGACCGCCATGTTTGCTGAAAAAAAAATCAGGGATAGCCTTCCAGTTGGCGTCTGTGCCATCTAGAAGTCTGCCAATCCAACTCAACCGTAACGATTTGACCATTGTTCGGAAGTTTATAAAATTTAAGCCTCCGTCAGATGTTGGTTGATAAATAATCTGTCTCTTTATTTTATCCTTTTTGTTCCTCCACAGAAAAGCGAAAAGTTCAGCTTGCGTTTTCTGGATCACAGGTTCAGGGACGGTTAACGCAGACA
>JAHPZR010039879.1:0-21290 GCA_019787425.1 Platygyra sinensis | reverse complement strand
AATCACTATGCTAACTGGAAGTGTATGATACTCACGCAACCTTTCTCCTGGGAGAAGCGTTGCATGACTACCCTAATAACAGCTCCGAAGGAGACTACATATCCATGTGCGTGTATCAAAATTATTCTACTGCTAAAGACAAGTAACTATGGGATCTTAATAGTGGCTTTGCTCAGCAGAGATCCAAGTCGTCGACTCTAAGACTAGTTGTTACAATGTATCTATAGCGGACCAAGATAATTAAAACGTCACAATCAACCATTCAGATACACTTAACAGACTTCTGAACAGCACATCAGGATTTTCAGAGATCAATTTTCAGAGGTCAATCACTTGACCAGGGGAAGAACTGAGGTCTCAGACAAAGATAGCCACTTTCTTGGTTTTCGCTATATACTGACCTGATCAATATGGAGGTTAGGGTCAGGAGAAATGACCGTGCGTCCAGAGTAGTCAACTCTTTTACCAGACAGGTTCCCTCTAAAGCGACCCTGCTTTCCCTTCAGTCTTTGCACAAATCCTCTGGATCCTTTTTTGGGCTGATAAAAATGGACCAAAATACATGTGAAATGTTTCAATTTTACCACCTGACCAATCAAGAACAATAATTGATTGATTAGAATCAATTGCCTGATGGGTTTACTGACTGACTGACTGACTGACTGACTGACTGACTGACTGACTGACTGACTGACTGACTGACTGACTGACCAACCGACCGACTGACTGACCGACCGACTGACTGCCTGACTGAATGATTGTCTGACTGACTGACTGACTGACTAACTGACTGAATAACCCTCTGTCTGTCTGTCTATATGTCTGTCTGCATGACTGATTGATTGATCAATCTATTTTAATACTGACTGACTGACTGACTGATTGATTGACTGATTAATTGCTACGTAAACATACCTGCATACTTAAGGGAATTCCTGACATTTCACTGTTAATATACAATGCACATTGAAGCTGAAGGAAATCCCAGTCTTCCTGTAAATAAGACACCAAAAACGTAACATAACTTCTTTAATATTATTACTAGGTATATATTGTCTAATAGTATTACTCACTTGAAGCATCTAATAAATAGCCTGGTACAGAAGACAGGTTACAAGACTAGTGAGGAGTTAGACAAAAATACAATCTAAGGTAAGTTTCTTCGGGATGATTAGGAAACAGATCAGTGATCCATGATTACTGACGCTCAGTCAATAGCAATTATCTGTAACTACACACACCATGATCATTTGTATTTTAGCTCCAGTCGCTCTGTGTTTACTAATAACATCATTCAGGAAAATGATTTCCGTCAGCTTCATGGTCAGGTCATCTTCATTACTGCCAGAAGAAAATTCAAAGGTTACTCAGATTTACTGTGGTCTGATCTGCAACTTGCTGTTCAGGCAAAGGTCAAATCAATCAAAGCTGTATTCATTTGGTTAAGATAGATTATTGTTTGCTCTTTTCTAGAAACATTCTCTGGTTAACGATACATGAATCTCAAGACTATTTCAACAACAAAAGTGCTGAGAAAGTTTGAAGTAAATTATATTTTCAAGCCTTTCAGAAACATCCCCATGCTAACAAAGTTTATTTTCCTATTTCTAAGACTGCCAGGGCCACAGCACCTATTTGTAGTACACAACATTGAATTTAGTGGGTTGGAGGTATCAGAAAATGATGTCTAGATACCTGTGAAATGGAATAAAGGGCTAATATTGCAACAGTATCATTTTCCAGAAGTGTCTCAACTGTTTCTGTCACTCATTGTAATTTCACATGCTTTGTTCTTGAGATGTCAGATTAATAATTAATTTAGCGCTAGAACTTGACTTCAGTTTTTGGCATATGAAGGATCATAATCAGCTGTTGATACATCAGATAGTTCATTAACTAAAGGATATTGCAGTCAGTGTAAAATGTAAATGGTAGACTGCAGACTGCAGATTGCAAACTGGGAGTAAAATGCAGTCTACAGACTTTTTAACTATAAACTGTGTTATTTCCATTATCAAGTGGTAACCATAAACAGGGTTATTCAAGCTAAGCACAGTGAAAGTCTGCACTCCAGTTAACTTGAAATTTATATTGCTCTGGTTAGATTGAATATCACTATAGTTAACCTGAATATCACCCAGGTCAGCCTAAATAATGCTTTAGTTAGCCGGTCATTAGCTCTCAATCATGGAAATGGTAACACAATTCAGCTGAAATGTCTACTGACAGTCTACAGTCTGCATTTTACTTTCAGTCTGCATTTTACCCCTGGTCTACAGTTTGTATTTTTCCTCAGTCGGCATTTTACCTCCACTCCACAGTCTACAGGCTGCAGTCTGCATTTTACACTGACCAAGGATATTGTCTTACTTGATATACATGTAGGGTATACATATATAACATATTTGGCACATGTATATCAGTAGGGAGTGTAAGAAGCCACAACAGTGGACGAGTGAAATAACTTAATTTATTATATAGACAGGAGTGTTTTACTGGGAACTAAACCACTCGTAGATTCCATATGCCACTTCATCCGGGACCCGAGTGGCATATTTTCCGTATGTCACCTTTGCGAGTGTCATATCGTTCAATGACGTCACGATTCCCGCCTTTTGCTTTTGTTTGTCTCTTAAATTGTACTTAAATTCGTTGGTGTATGATCGAAACATCTTCGGGTCTTCCTCGAAAGTCTTCGGCAATCTTCGGCAATCTTCGGGAATTGTCGGAAATCTTCGGAAAATGTTCGGGAACGTTCGTCTGGCCTTCGGAACAATTTTGGAAAATCTTCGGAAATCTTCGGAAGATGGTCGGAAATCTTCGGAAAATCATCAAAAACGCCGTCATCAGCATGTCTATATAATAAAAAGAACATTACACGGCGACTTGAAGATATTAATTTTATTTTCGAGTGGCAAAAACAATATTTTACTCGCTCGCTGCGCTCGTTCGTAAAATATTGTTTTGCCACTCGAAAATAAAATTCATATCTTCGCACCACCGTGTAATATCCTCTATATATTTTACCTACAAATATCGAGATACTCTCTAGTCATTAAGTTTGTTTGTCAGTGTCAAAACTTGAAACTGATTTATGGAACATAGCATTAAATTCAAAATAGAAAATTAAAAAAAATAGTCTTCATTGTTCATGTTCACCAGACAATGCAAACTTTAGTCATTTCACCGTTTTGAACATTGTTTTGCAGTGGAAGGCAAAGAAATGCACCAAGAATTATTACGCATGTGCACAGCCATTGTTCTGCTCATTAAACATTTTGATTAATGATGTTCCCGTTGCAGTAGCCACCTAGGTTTTCTTACACTCCGTAATAAGTTATTTCAACTGGATAATGAGCAAACCTTCCACTCTGGAGATCACTGATGACTGAAGGCCTGATGCAAACAGGTGGAACAAGTAAGCGTGTCACAATAAGATTTTCTGGTCTGCCCAGCTCAGGTTTCATCATTAACAAAGGACAGTCCTGTGAAATAAAAGGTACTTTTATGAAAAAGGAAAAGTGCAAGTATCTGTGACACTGTGTTCAACACCACCAAACAAATTTTAATAATTAAACTTTACCAAAGCTGTTAAGGCATGGATGGGAAAAATATATGTGTTGGAATTGAAATTTGTTTTCTTTGCTTAAAATTTTTCAGGTCTACTAATTTCATCTTTCACAGCGGTCAAACAACTGGGCACTCGCGTGAACACCCGCGTGGTCTACGCACTTCCGGTCACTTTCCCTCTTCATCGCACAAAA
The DNA here is from genome assembly GCA_019787425.1 of Platygyra sinensis. Classification (NCBI taxonomy): domain Eukaryota; kingdom Metazoa; phylum Cnidaria; class Anthozoa; order Scleractinia; family Merulinidae; genus Platygyra; species Platygyra sinensis. The sequence continues at coordinate 17,526 of JAHPZR010039879.1, read as the reverse complement.
TTTCTACGGTCAACCTCCGCCACTCGAGCCATCTCGGTACTAAGTTCAATCATTCTGCCCCTACAAACGTTCTTTTCCCGAGTTTTACTGCTTAGCCAACAGCCTCTCTGATCCGAAAATCTGCCCCCAGAGAGACCAACGACAACTATGGCGATAAAAACACAAGTCTTTATGTATCGCTAAGAACTCGTAAATTCGACAAGAAAATTCACTATTGTTGCAGAGATAGTTCCTTTGTTGAAAAAGATATATAAAAGAGGCGCCCCTTTTAGAGCTGTGTTTAAGATAAAAACCTTAGCTGTTTTGTTTTCGCCTTATCCACGCGAAATGAAACACATACCGCGAAATTTAAATCTGCCGCCATTTTGGCACTTGCTTGTTTCTATAGAAATGGTGCAATTCATTCACACGCGCGTGGTTTAAGCATGCGCACTCATTTGACCGCTGTGGAATTTCATCTTATTTGATTAAGACAAAAAAATAACATTCAAACAGAATTCAAAAAACTATGTTAATAACACTAAATCTTTACTGTAACATAAACATGCACATAATATTGTAAGATAACTGATTTTATTATATAAACACCAGTGAAAACCAGGTGAGCTTTCGTGCATAAACATGATATCTTAACACATAAAAATAACATGTTATTTTTAGAAGTGAAAAGACCACCGTTGCTTTGGTGACATATGGGTGGTAATCCCTTAAAAACTTCCTTAGATGTATTCCTCTATGATTGAAACATCTTTGGATCTTTCCCGGAAATCTTTGGTTATCTTCAGAAAACTTCGGCAATCTTCGGGAATTTTCAGAAAATGCTTGGAACAATTGTCTGGCTTTTGGACAACTGTTAGAGAATCTTCGGAAATCTTCTGAAAATCATCAAAAAAGGCATCACCTTCTCAACTTGATATCTCACTTGTTTGCTGCGCCCACTCGTGATATATCAAGCTGAACACTTGAATAGAAATTCCATATCTACATGCAACAATGTATTATACTCCATGTATGGAAAGCCAAATGGTGCAAAATTCAAGAAACAAAATTGGCCTCACGTTCAACGAATATGTTATCAAGGTCTAGACAGATTTCAATCAAGCTCAACAAAATCAATTCACGTTCAAGCAATTTTCTCTCAAGGTCAAGACATTTAGAATCAAGCTCAACAAAATAACGTCGTCACTTTCAAGAAATTACCTTTCAAGGACAAGAAATATTTGACTCAAGTTCAAGAGATCACTTTCGTTACATTCAACGAAAAATTTATTTCAATTTCACGCTTCGTTTCATATCAACCCCAAATTCCCTATCACGTTTCAACAACTTGACCTTTCAAGGTCAAGCCGTGAATGCTGTCAACAACCCAAATACTTTGTCAACAACCATGCCAAGCGCTGTCAACAAAGTAGTAAAACAGATACTTCGTATACTGTTCATGAAGTATCTACCGATATTTATTCGGGCTTCGAAGCTTGTATTGAACACAATAAAAACAGGATAAATTTAACACAAACTTTACGCTAAATTACTTACTATATGATTAAAGTTGCTTCGTTGAGTATCATCTTTTACCTTATTCAACTGCTTATTGTTCGCCTCATCCTCGAAGTTCTTACACGATTCTTGATTTTTCCAACAACTGAGTTGTTCGTCTCGGCATCATAGACATAATATAATTCGTGACCACTACTGTCACCCTTTCCAACGTAAACAATTGACATCTTTGATTCTTTCCAAAACTTTCTTCACAAAGCAGCATTCTTAGATTACGTTGTTCACGAGCGACTGAGCACGGGTGTCCCAAAAAACTCAGACCCAAAAAATAAACCGACATTTTTTTCAGTGTGTTAACACTGATTACTTCAAGCCTTCTTGATTACTTGGAGCTGGAGGTGGAGACTCCCACATACAAAAGGATGGGGTGCGCGTCATACTTTTTAAGACCCTTTTAGTTTTTAAAAAGCTGTTTTAGTATCTCTTAGCTTAGTGTGTTCAGCTTCCAAAGGTCCGTAGTGGGAGCTTTTGTGGCACCTTAAGCTTTTAGGGAAAAAAAAAAACAAATCAGCGGATATTTGAAAATCAACTGCTTTTATTTTTAAATTTTGTTTCAGTTCTTGTACCTCTAAAGGGTGAAAAAAGATTTGTAACCACGGCTACAAGACAGGGTTTTTCCGGTACATTTTCAGTTTAGGAGTTTCTTTCAAAATTTCTTACCAGCTTTTATGAGAGTCCCCTAGAGCTCAGGCTTGTTAAATACAATCTGCAGAGATAGAAAACGTCACGCAACGAATCGCGCGCTGAACTAAACTTGGCTTGAATGTCTTGAATAGCTTCTCTTTAATACATTTGATAAAATTGGTTTATACTTATAAAGCAAAACAAACAAACAAAAAATGATACGAATGTTTGAGTATTATTTTCATCATCTGAACTAAGGAATCTATCACCGCAGGCTGCGTTCTCTCTCTCTCCTCTGCATGAAGTACCGTCGGCCTGGTCACACTGAAAAAAAAAAGTTTTGGGTGGGGGGGTCTGAGTTTTCGGGACACCCGTGCTCAGTCCCTCGTGAACAACGTAATCTAAGAATGCTGCTTTGTGAAGAAAGTTTTGGAAAGAATCAAAGATGTCAATTGTTTACGTTGGAAAGGGTGACAGTAGTGGTCACGGATTATATATATCTATGATGCCGAGACGAACTCAGTTGTTGGAAAAATCAAGAATCGTGTAAGAACTTCGAGGATGAGGCGAACAATAAGCAGTTGAATAAGGTAAAAGATGATACTCAACGAAGCAACTTTAATCATATAGTAAGTAATTTAGCGTAAAGTTTGTGTTAAATTTATCCTGTTTTTATTGTGTTCAATACAAGCTTCGAAGCCCGAATAAATATCGGTAGATACTTCATGAACAGTATACGAAGTATCTGTTTACTACTTTGTTGACAGCGCTTGGCATGGTTGTTGACAAAGTATTTGGGTTGTTGACAGCATTCACGGCTTGACCTTGAAAGGTCAAGTTGTTGAAACGTGATAGGGAATTTGGGGTTGATATGAGACGAAGCGTGAAATTGAAATAAATTTTTCGTTGAATGTAACGAAAGTGATCTCTTGAACTTGAGTCAAATATTTCTTGTCCTTGAAAGGTAATTTCTTGAAAGTGACGACGTTATTTTGTTGAGCTTGATTCTAAATGTCTTGACCTTGAGAGAAAATTGCTTGAACGTGAATTGATTTTGTTGAGCTTGATTGAAATCTGTCTAGACCTTGATAACATATTCGTTGAACGCGAGGCCAATTTTGTTTCTTGAATTTTGCACCATTTGGCTTTCCATATCCATGTACCCCACTGGAAGTAAACCAGAACTCTATCTCTGTAATGATCTGGATTTGTTTGATGGGGCATAATCTGAAGACCTAGGAGTAATATTCTCCCAGTGTGGTCGGCCTTGCAAGTGGTTAATACTTAAGATCTGATATGCACTTTTGTAATAACTCCTACCTGATCTGGAATTTGTTCAAACAATGTTATGACTCTTAGTGGATTTAACACTTCCTGTTGAAGAAAGAAGCAAAATTACAGCTATACATATTAAATAAAAGTACATTATTACTGTACCTTGATTGTCTCAATCAGTAATTGCAAGTCATGAAACCCCAGAATTTTATTAAGGCTGCCACGACACTTTCATTGCTTGGTTATTAATTACTGATTGATTGATTGATTGATTGATTGATTGATTGATTGATTGATTAATCAATCGATCGATTGATTGATTGATCGATCGATTCATTCATTCATTGCTTTTTCTTTGAGCTTAATAGCATTGATCCCTCTTTACAATAAGTAATTCAAATGGATTAGTAGCAATTAAAATAAATTATTGTGGGTTGCCATGACTATTGTGCACTTCCAGAAAATGCCCATACTCCCCCACAAAAGGGATTGGAGTTTCTTGGGGTGTGGGGAGTTCTGCAAGACCCAAAAATATAAAGAAATGTGTGCAGCTTTATTGGAATTTCCAGAGGGGTGTGGGGCCCTTCTGTGGGGGAGGTATGTACATTTTCTAGAATTACACATTGTCTGACTTTGAACAATAAATGAGTTCATCATCATCATCATCATCGTTGTCATTGTTGTTGTTGTTGTTGTTGTTGTTGTTGTTGTTGTTGCAACAACTAATAGTCCTGGGGTGGAGAGATGCACTCTAAAAGTAAATAAATTAATGTGTAACCTAGAAGCACAATTATATTGATCCCAGCCAATACTAAAATAATCAAAAGCTTGATTTGTGGCCCAGCATCAGTAGGCCCCTGCATCACCTGCTAAAAAACAAATGATTTGTACAAACCTGAGCCCTGTTGAGTAAGGTATCCAGTTCTTTATTGTACTCGATTGCTGAGCCAAATGACGCTTGGAATTCAGAGATGACAGGATCAACATACTTCTTGGCTGATTTGTACTTTTCATGAACAATCTTCATCATTCCGCTCTTTCTTACAAAACCTAACAAAGGAACAAACCAAACCCACTAACAGTTTCCAGGAGATTTTGGACCATTAATCTCTCAAAAATTATTTTTTTTTATTAGCGATATGAATTACTAATGAATTACAGCAACATTTTACGATTCCAGATCTATGTGTTTTGACATGGTCTGATGTCATGATGGTATAATAATGATAATGATAATGATAGCGATAGCGATAATGATAATAATAATAATGGCTTTATTTAGCATTTCCACAAGGCGGCTCTTCCTCTACTAAATTATATCTTCTAAAATACAATTAAAGGTAAAATAAATATATCTGTATAGATCTATTAATCATTAAGCTCTACAAATGGAGTTCAAAATAAATGGTTGACTTTAGTCCAGAGTTCAAAAGAAATGGTTGACTTCAGCCCAGGGAAACAAAAGTGAGTTTGAAAATAGCAAAATAAGGAAAATGATATAGCCGATAGTAAACGACTGAAACAATATAGGAAAACATGAGGGAGATTTGGAGGATTTGTGATCAATACAACAGGAAGTTTGAAATAATGAAGTTTGATTTGAGGGGTCCACCTATAACTATACTTACCATTCAATGCTTCACAGTATGGGCAGTGAGAAATCTTTTTACACTTTTCAACAATCTTTTTTTTTCAGGCCCTTCTTCATCAAGGCAGACACTGCTGGTCGACTTAACTGGTCCAGAAAATGCTTCTTTTCTTGCGGAGGTAACAATACTCTGGAACATGTCTGTAAGGAAGAAATACAGTCATGTAAAAATTTGGATAAAAGAATAAATAAAGAATGACTATTTCTCATTTTCACAAACATGTTGTTCACCACTAACAAACACCTTTTTGTCACAGAAGTCTCAAGTTTGCAATTTATTCACAGCTCAGAAACTACCTTTAAAATGAGCATAAACACCACATGAAAAAAACAAGATCTAACTGGGTATTTAACATTGCATGAGTTTTTGCAGTTAAGTACTCAAACTATTTAACACTTCAAGCTTTGAGCCTAAAGTATGACAAAGTTGGTATTGGTTTAACAAATAATAGTTACTGTGATGAAAATGAGATGAAATACAAACCATGAGTGCTGGTTTAATTAGTTTCTCAATGACCTTGCTAAAAAGTACCAACCACAGTCCTTTACCTGTATACTTTGGCTGCGAAAGTTTGGATCATGGAACAAAAGTTCTCATTACGGTAAGTAAACTTGAAACATTTAACCCTTTCCTGGCCAAGACCACTTATACATTTTACTCTATCCACAGGCATCCCAAGCTCACGTTTAGAGAAAGCGAAGAATTGATTATCTATTTATTCATAAAGGCGTCATGGCTACGCGAGTTGGAAAGTGACCTTTCATCTTACGCGGTGTTATGTTACACGAGAACAGTTGAAAATTTGAGCGCTTTATAAGACGTTGTATGGGGAACAAAATATCGTTGATTTAAACGCTAAATACTTTGAAATATCCACGTTTTTTGAGTAAGATGATTAAAACAAACTTACCTCATGTGTGTCCGTTGTGCTTTTTCGTCATTTTCGCTGTTTTGGGCGTTTTATGCCATCACTGTTCTTTCCTTTATGAGACGGAGTCAAGGCAGCACACTCAGGTTTCGACCGTTGTCACCTTGGAGGTGGTTTGCGTCCAGAAAATCCGTCTGATCGGATATTTTTTCACCCACAGTTAAGGCTCTATGATCCTTGCACCCGCACAACTGTCTCTTCCTCAAAAATCCTTACACATTACGCTGAAATTAATGAGCATTTTCCACCGCCGAGTCCATGATCTCTTCTTTTTACAGCACCTTGTGATATTGTGACTGGACATGGCCGTGGAAGAGGCTTGGGCCCAAGGTCAAATTTCACACTACCCAGGGTGGTACAGTGGAGCGGGACAATGGCGCAAGGCGATAGTTCACTAAGGGGATGGGGTAAGTGATGTACATTAATTGACTGTACCACCCGGGTAGCATGAAATTTGACCTTGGGCCCAAGCCTCTTCCACGGCGGTGTCCAATCACAATATCACAAGGTGCCCTAAAAAGAAGAGATCGTGGAATCGGCGGTGGAAAATGCTCATTTTCAGCGTAATGTGCGAGGATTTTTGAGGCAGAGACATTTGTACGGGTGCAAGGATCATAGAGCCTTAACTGGGAGTGAAAAAATATCTGATGGGATGGATTTTCTGGACGCAAACCGCCTCCAAGTTGACAACGGTCGAAACCCGAGTGTGCTGCCTTGACTCCCTCTTATGAAGGGAAGAACAGTGATGGCATAAAACACCCAAAACATCGAAAATAAGGAAAAAGCACAACGGGCACACATGAGGTAAGTTTGTTTTAATCATCTTACTTAAAAAACGTAGATATTTCAAAGTATTTAGCGTTGTAAACCAACAATTTTTTATTCCCCATACAATGTCTTGTAAAGCGCTCAAATTTTCAACGGTTCTTGTATAACATAACACCGCGTAAGATGAAAGGTCACGTTCCAACTCGCACAGCCGTGACACCTTTATGAATAAATAGATAATCAATTCTTCGATTTCTCTAAACATGAGCTTGGGACGCCTGTGTTCTATCAAGCACCAGACAATTTTACTTGTCAAAGGGAGACCCCTTGGGCAGTAAAGGGTTAAAGATACCTCGATACCCAGTTACCAGTAAATCATGTTTTCTTCTTCTGGTACTCCCAGAAAAATCGGGTAGGGTGTGCAGGCCCCTTACCAAAACCCTTACCCTACTTATGACCAAAATCTGTGACTTTCCCTACCCTATTTTTGAAATCAAAAAGTAACTTCTAAAATACAAAACCCATTTCAACACCAGGGTGCAAAAACCAAACCCTATTTATGGCAATAACAGCTAAAATTGATACCCTATTTATGACTAAAATAGCTGAAAACCCTACCCTCTGGGACAACACATACCTACAGAGCCCATATAAGGGAGAAGCGCCCCCTCCCGCCCCCACAAGCTTGGATGCAACCAACAGGTGAACAGTAATAAGCGCTTATTTTAGATGAAGCTGACAGCACTGATTCATACTCACTTTACATATTGTTTGAAGGATGACTATGGTTGATCTAAAGAAACCAACATGGAAGATCGGAAGTTCAAGATCCAGGTAACCGTAGTGACCAACACAATCAGCCAGAGCTTTGCCGCAGGTTTCACAGTTTCGGTCTTTACTACTTGTTCCCTGTCACATCAACAAAGTTAAGTTATAATGTTCTCAGCGCTTAGTAAAGACCGAAACTGTGAAACCTGCGGCAAAGCTCTGGCTGATTGTGTTGGTCACTACGGTTACCTGGATCTTGAACTTCCGATCTTCCATGTTGGTTTCTTTAGATCAACCATAGTCATCCTTCAAACAATATGTAAAGTGAGTATGAATCAGTGCTGTCAGCTTCATCTAAATAAGCGCTTATTACTGTTCACCTGTTGGTTGCATCCAAGCTTGTGGGGGCGGGAGGGGGCGCTTCTCCCTTATATGGGCTCTGTAGGTATGTGTTGTCCCAGAGGGTAGGGTTTTCAGCTATTTTAGTCATAAATAGGGTATCAATTTTAGCTGTTATTGCCATAAATAGGGTTTGGTTTTTGCACCCTGGTGTTGAAATGGGTTTTGTATTTTAGAAGTTACTTTTTGATTTCAAAAATAGGGTAGGGAAAGTCACAGATTTTGGTCATAAGTAGGGTAAGGGTTTTGGTAAGGGGCCTGCACACCCTACCCGATTTTTCTGGGAGTACCAGAAGAAGAAAACATGATTTACTGGTAACTGGGTATCGAGGTATCTTTAACCCTTTACTGCCCAAGGGGTCTCCCTTTGACAAGTAAAATTGTCTGGTGCTTGATAGAACACAGGCGTCCCAAGCTCATGTTTAGAGAAATCGAAGAATTGATTATCTATTTATTCATAAAGGTGTCACGGCTGTGCGAGTTGGAACGTGACCTTTCATCTTACGCGGTGTTATGTTATACAAGAACCGTTGAAAATTTGAGCGCTTTACAAGACATTGTATGGGGAATAAAAAATTGTTGGTTTACAACGCTAAATACTTTGAAATATCTACGTTTTTTAAGTAAGATGATTAAAACAAACTTACCTCATGTGTGCCCGTTGTGCTTTTTCCTTATTTTCGATGTTTTGGGTGTTTTATGCCATCACTGTTCTTCCCTTCATAAGAGGGAGTCAAGGCAGCACACTCGGGTTTCGACCGTTGTCAACTTGGAGGCGGTTTGCGTCCAGAAAATCCATCCCATCAGATATTTTTTCACTCCCAGTTAAGGCTCTATGATCCTTGCACCCGTACAAATGTCTCTGCCTCAAAAATCCTCGCACATTACGCTGAAAATGAGCATTTTCCACCGCCGATTCCACGATCTCTTCTTTTTAGGGCACCTTGTGATATTGTGATTGGACACCGCCGTGGAAGAGGCTTGGGCCCAAGGTCAAATTTCATGCTACCCGGGTGGTACAGTCAATTAATGTACATCACTTACCCCATCCCCTTAGTGAACTATCGCCTTGCGCCATTGTCCCGCTCCACTGTACCACCCTGGGTAGTGTGAAATTTGACCTTGGGCCCAAGCCTCTTCCACGGCCATGTCCAGTCACAATATCACAAGGTGCTGTAAAAAGAAGAGATCATGGACTCGGCGGTGGAAAATGCTCATTAATTTCAGCGTAATGTGTAAGGATTTTGAGGAAGAGACAGTTGTGCGGGTGCAAGGATCATAGAGCCTTAACTGTGGGTGAAAAAATATCCGATCAGACGGATTTTCTGGACGCAAACCACCTCCAAGGTGACAACGGTCGAAACCTGAGTGTGCTGCCTTGACTCCGTCTCATAAAGGAAAGAACAGTGATGGCATAAAACGCCCAAAACAGCGAAAATGACGAAAAAGCACAACGGACACACATGAGGTAAGTTTGTTTTAATCATCTTACTCAAAAAACGTGGATATTTCAAAGTATTTAGCGTTTAAATCAACGATATTTTGTTCCCCATACAACGTCTTATAAAGCGCTCAAATTTTCAACTGTTCTCGTGTAACATAACACCGCGTAAGATGAAAGGTCACTTTCCAACTCGCGTAGCCATGACGCCTTTATGAATAAATAGATAATCAATTCTTCGCTTTCTCTAAACGTGAGCTTGGGATGCCTGTGGATAGAGTAAAATGTATAAGTGGTCTTGGCCAGGAAAGGGTTAAATGTTTCAAGTTTACTTACCGTAATGAGAACTTTTGTTCCATGATCCAAACTTTCGCAGCCAAAGTATACAGGTAAAGGACTGTGGTTGGTACTTTTTAGCAAGGTCATTGAGAAACTAATTAAACCAGCACTCATGGTTTGTATTTCATCTCATTTTCATCACAGTAACTATTATTTGTTAAACCAATACCAACTTTGTCATACTTTAGGCTCAAAGCTTGAAGTGTTAAATAGTTTGAGTACTTAACTGCAAAAACTCATGCAATGTTAAATACCCAGTTAGATCTTGTTTTTTTCATGTGGTGTTTATGCTCATTTTAAAGGTAGTTTCTGAGCTGTGAATAAATTGCAAACTTGAGACTTCTGTGACAAAAAGGTGTTTGTTAGTGGTGAACAACATGTTTGTGAAAATGAGAAATAGTCATTCTTTATTTATTCTTTTATCCAAATTTTTACATGACTGTATTTCTTCCTTACAGACATGTTCCAGAGTATTGTTACCTCCGCAAGAAAAGAAGCATTTTCTGGACCAGTTAAGTCGACCAGCAGTGTCTGCCTTGATGAAGAAGGGCCTGAAAAAAAAAGATTGTTGAAAAGTGTAAAAAGATTTCTCACTGCCCATACTGTGAAGCATTGAATGGTAAGTATAGTTATAGGTGGACCCCTCAAATCAAACTTCATTATTTCAAACTTCCTGTTGTATTGATCACAAATCCTCCAAATCTCCCTCATGTTTTCCTATATTGTTTCAGTCGTTTACTATCGGCTATATCATTTTCCTTATTTTGCTATTTTCAAACTCACTTTTGTTTCCCTGGGCTGAAGTCAACCATTTCTTTTGAACTCTGGACTAAAGTCAACCATTTATTTTGAACTCCATTTGTAGAGCTTAATGATTAATAGATCTATACAGATATATTTATTTTACCTTTAATTGTATTTTAGAAGATATAATTTAGTAGAGGAAGAGCCGCCTTGTGGAAATGCTAAATAAAGCCATTATTATTATTATCATTATCGCTATCGCTATCATTATCATTATCATTATTATACCATCATGACATCAGACCATGTCAAAACACATAGATCTGGAATCGTAAAATGTTGCTGTAATTCATTAGTAATTCATATCGCTAATAAAAAAAAATAATTTTTGAGAGATTAATGGTCCAAAATCTCCTGGAAACTGTTAGTGGGTTTGGTTTGTTCCTTTGTTAGGTTTTGTAAGAAAGAGCGGAATGATGAAGATTGTTCATGAAAAGTACAAATCAGCCAAGAAGTATGTTGATCCTGTCATCTCTGAATTCCAAGCGTCATTTGGCTCAGCAATCGAGTACAATAAAGAACTGGATACCTTACTCAACAGGGCTCAGGTTTGTACAAATCATTTGTTTTTTAGCAGGTGATGCAGGGGCCTACTGATGCTGGGCCACAAATCAAGCTTTTGATTATTTTAGTATTGGCTGGGATCAATATAATTGTGCTTCTAGGTTACACATTAATTTATTTACTTTTAGAGTGCATCTCTCCACCCCAGGACTATTAGTTGTTGCAACAACAACAACAACAACAACAACAACAACAACAACAATGACAACGATGATGATGATGATGATGAACTCATTTATTGTTCAAAGTCAGACAATGTGTAATTCTAGAAAATGTACATACCTCCCCCACAGAAGGGCCCCACACCCCTCTGGAAATTCCAATAAAGCTGCACACATTTCTTTATATTTTTGGGTCTTGCAGAACTCCCCACACCCCAAGAAACTCCAATCCCTTTTGTGGGGGGAGTATGGGCATTTTCTGGAAGTGCACAATAGTCATGGCAACCCACAATAATTTATTTTAATTGCTACTAATCCATTTGAATTACTTATTGTAAAGAGGGATCAATGCTATTAAGCTCAAAGAAAAAGCAATGAATGAATGAATCGATCGATCAATCAATCAATCGATCGATTGATTAATCAATCAATCAATCAATCAATCAATCAATCAATCAATCAATCAGTAATTAATAACCAAGCAATGAAAGTGTCGTGGCAGCCTTAATAAAATTCTGGGGTTTCATGACTTGCAATTACTGATTGAGACAATCAAGGTACAGTAATAATGTACTTTTATTTAATATGTATAGCTGTAATTTTGCTTCTTTCTTCAACAGGAAGTGTTAAATCCACTAAGAGTCATAACATTGTTTGAACAAATTCCAGATCAGGTAGGAGTTATTACAAAAGTGCATATCAGATCTTAAGTATTAACCACTTGCAAGGCCGACCACACTGGGAGAATATTACTCCTAGGTCTTCAGATTATGCCCCATCAAACAAATCCAGATCATTACAGAGATAGAGTTCTGGTTTACTTCCAGTGGGGTACATGGATATGGAAAGCCAAATGGTGCAAAATTCAAGAAACAAAATTGGCCTCGCGTTCAACGAATATGTTATCAAGGTCTAGACAGATTTCAATCAAGCTCAACAAAATCAATTCACGTTCAAGCAATTTTCTCTCAAGGTCAAGACATTTAGAATCAAGCTCAACAAAATAACGTCGTCACTTTCAAGAAATTACCTTTCAAGGACAAGAAATATTTGACTCAAGTTCAAGAGATCACTTTCGTTACATTCAACGAAAAATTTATTTCAATTTCACGCTTCGTCTCATATCAACCCCAAATTCCCTATCACGTTTCAACAACTTGACCTTTCAAGGTCAAGCCGTGAATGCTGTCAACAACCCAAATACTTTGTCAACAACCATGCCAAGCGCTGTCAACAAAGTAGTAAACAGATACTTCGTATACTGTTCATGAAGTATCTACCGATATTTATTCGGGCTTCGAAGCTTGTATTGAACACAATAAAAACAGGATAAATTTAACACAAACTTTACGCTAAATTACTTACTATATGATTAAAGTTGCTTCGTTGAGTATCATCTTTTACCTTATTCAACTGCTTATTGTTCGCCTCATCCTCGAAGTTCTTACACGATTCTTGATTTTTCCAACAACTGAGTTCGTCTCGGCATCATAGATATATATAATCCGTGACCACTACTGTCACCCTTTCCAACGTAAACAATTGACATCTTTGATTCTTTCCAAAACTTTCTTCACAAAGCAGCATTCTTAGATTACGTTGTTCACGAGGGACTGAGCACGGGTGTCCCGAAAACTCAGACCCCCCCACCCAAAACTTTTTTTTTTCAGTGTGACCAGGCCGACGGTACTTCATGCAGAGGAGAGAGAGAGAACGCAGCCTGCGGTGATAGATTCCTTAGTTCAGATGATGAAAATAATACTCAAACATTCGTATCATTTTTTGTTTGTTTGTTTTGCTTTATAAGTATAAACCAATTTTATCAAATGTATTAAAGAGAAGCTATTCAAGACATTCAAGCCAAGTTTAGTTCAGCGCGCGATTCGTTGCGTGACGTTTTCTATCTCTGCAGATTGTATTTAACAAGCCTGAGCTCTAGGGGACTCTCATAAAAGCTGGTAAGAAATTTTGAAAGAAACTCCTAAACTGAAAATGTACCGGAAAAACCCTGTCTTGTAGCCGTGGTTACAAATCTTTTTTCACCCTTTAGAGGTACAAGAACTGAAACAAAATTTAAAAATAAAAGCAGTTGATTTTCAAATATCCGCTGATTTGTTTTTTTTTTTCCCTAAAAGCTTAAGGTGCCACAAAAGCTCCCACTACGGACCTTTGGAAGCTGAACACACTAAGCTAAGAGATACTAAAACAGCTTTTTAAAAACTAAAAGGGTCTTAAAAAGTATGACGCGCACCCCATCCTTTTGTATGTGGGAGTCTCCACCTCCAGCTCCAAGTAATCAAGAAGGCTTGAAGTAATCAGTGTTAACACACTGAAAAAAATGTCGGTTTATTTTTTGGGTCTGAGTTTTTTGGGACACCCGTGCTCAGTCGCTCGTGAACAACGTAATCTAAGAATGCTGCTTTGTGAAGAAAGTTTTGGAAAGAATCAAAGATGTCAATTGTTTACGTTGGAAAGGGTGACAGTAGTGGTCACGAATTATATTATGTCTATGATGCCGAGACGAACAACTCAGTTGTTGGAAAAATCAAGAATCGTGTAAGAACTTCGAGGATGAGGCGAACAATAAGCAGTTGAATAAGGTAAAAGATGATACTCAACGAAGCAACTTTAATCATATAGTAAGTAATTTAGCGTAAAGTTTGTGTTAAATTTATCCTGTTTTTATTGTGTTCAATACAAGCTTCGAAGCCCGAATAAATATCGGTAGATACTTCATGAACAGTATACGAAGTATCTGTTTTACTACTTTGTTGACAGCGCTTGGCATGGTTGTTGACAAAGTATTTGGGTTGTTGACAGCATTCACGGCTTGACCTTGAAAGGTCAAGTTGTTGAAACGTGATAGGGAATTTGGGGTTGATATGAAACGAAGCGTGAAATTGAAATAAATTTTTCGTTGAATGTAACGAAAGTGATCTCTTGAACTTGAGTCAAATATTTCTTGTCCTTGAAAGGTAATTTCTTGAAAGTGACGACGTTATTTTGTTGAGCTTGATTCTAAATGTCTTGACCTTGAGAGAAAATTGCTTGAACGTGAATTGATTTTGTTGAGCTTGATTGAAATCTGTCTAGACCTTGATAACATATTCGTTGAACGTGAGGCCAATTTTGTTTCTTGAATTTTGCACCATTTGGCTTTCCATACATGGAGTATAATACATTGTTGCATGTAGATATGGAATTTCTATTCAAGTGTTCAGCTTGATATATCACGAGTGGGCGCAGCAAACAAGTGAGATATCAAGTTGAGAAGGTGATGCCTTTTTTGATGATTTTCAGAAGATTTCCGAAGATTCTCTAACAGTTGTCCAAAAGCCAGACAATTGTTCCAAGCATTTTCTGAAAATTCCCGAAGATTGCCGAAGTTTTCTGAAGATAACCAAAGATTTCCGGGAAAGATCCAAAGATGTTTCAATCATAGAGGAATACATCTAAGGAAGTTTTTAAGGGATTACCACCCATATGTCACCAAAGCAACGGTGGTCTTTTCACTTCTAAAAATAACATGTTATTTTTATGTGTTAAGATATCATGTTTATGCACGAAAGCTCACCTGGTTTTCACTGGTGTTTATATAATAAAATCAGTTATCTTACAATATTATGTGCATGTTTATGTTACAGTAAAGATTTAGTGTTATTAACATAGTTTTTTGAATTCTGTTTGAATGTTATTTTTTTGTCTTAATCAAATAAGATGAAATTCCACAGCGGTCAAATGAGTGCGCATGCTTAAACCACGCGCGTGTGAATGAATTGCACCATTTCTATAGAAACAAGCAAGTGCCAAAATGGCGGCAGATTTAAATTTCGCGGTATGTGTTTCATTTCGCGTGGATAAGGCGAAAACAAAACAGCTAAGGTTTTTATCTTAAACACAGCTCTAAAAGGGGCGCCTCTTTTATATATCTTTTTCAACAAAGGAACTATCTCTGCAACAATAGTGAATTTTCTTGTCGAATTTACGAGTTCTTAGCGATACATAAAGACTTGTGTTTTTATCGCCATAGTTGTCGTTGGTCTCTCTGGGGGCAGATTTTCGGATCAGAGAGGCTGTTGGCTAAGCAGTAAAACTCGGGAAAAGAACGTTTGTAGGGGCAGAATGATTGAACTTAGTACCGAGATGGCTCGAGTGGCGGAGGTTGACCGTAGAAATTTTGTGCGATGAAGAGGGAAAGTGACCGGAAGTGCGTAGACCACGCGGGTGTTCACGCGAGTGCCCAGTTGTTTGACCGCTGTGAAAGATGAAATTAGTAGACCTGAAAAATTTTAAGCAAAGAAAACAAATTTCAATTCCAACACATATATTTTTCCCATCCATGCCTTAACAGCTTTGGTAAAGTTTAATTATTAAAATTTGTTTGGTGGTGTTGAACACAGTGTCACAGATACTTGCACTTTTCCTTTTTCATAAAAGTACCTTTTATTTCACAGGACTGTCCTTTGTTAATGATGAAACCTGAGCTGGGCAGACCAGAAAATCTTATTGTGACACGCTTACTTGTTCCACCTGTTTGCATCAGGCCTTCAGTCATCAGTGATCTCCAGAGTGGAAGGTTTGCTCATTATCCAGTTGAAATAACTTATTACGGAGTGTAAGAAAACCTAGGTGGCTACTGCAACGGGAACATCATTAATCAAAATGTTTAATGAGCAGAACAATGGCTGTGCACATGCGTAATAATTCTTGGTGCATTTCTTTGCCTTCCACTGCAAAACAATGTTCAAAACGGTGAAATGACTAAAGTTTGCATTGTCTGGTGAACATGAACAATGAAGACTATTTTTTTTAATTTTCTATTTTGAATTTAATGCTATGTTCCATAAATCAGTTTCAAGTTTTGACACTGACAAACAAACTTAATGACTAGAGAGTATCTCGATATTTGTAGGTAAAATATATAGAGGATATTACACGGTGGTGCGAAGATATGAATTTTATTTTCGAGTGGCAAAACAATATTTTACGAACGAGCGCAGCGAGCGAGTAAAATATTGTTTTTGCCACTCGAAAATAAAATTAATATCTTCAAGTCGCCGTGTAATGTTCTTTTTATTATATAGACATGCTGATGACGGCGTTTTTGATGATTTTCCGAAGATTTCCGACCATCTTCCGAAGATTTCCGAAGATTTTCCAAAATTGTTCCGAAGGCCAGACGAACGTTCCCGAACATTTTCCGAAGATTTCCGACAATTCCCGAAGATTGCCGAAGATTGCCGAAGACTTTCGAGGAAGACCCGAAGATGTTTCGATCATACACCAACGAATTTAAGTACAATTTAAGAGACAAACAAAAGCAAAAGGCGGGAATCGTGACGTCATTGAACGATATGACACTCGCAAAGGTGACATACGGAAAATATGCCACTCGGGTCCCGGATGAAGTGGCATATGGAATCTACGAGTGGTTTAGTTCCCAGTAAAACACTCCTGTCTATATAATAAATTAAGTTATTTCACTCGTCCACTGTTGTGGCTTCTTACACTCCCTACTGATATACATGTGCCAAATATGTTATATATGTATACCCTACATGTATATCAAGTAAGACAATATCCTTGGTCAGTGTAAAATGCAGACTGCAGCCTGTAGACTGTGGAGTGGAGGTAAAATGCCGACTGAGGAAAAATACAAACTGTAGACCAGGGGTAAAATGCAGACTGAAAGTAAAATGCAGACTGTAGACTGTCAGTAGACATTTCAGCTGAATTGTGTTACCATTTCCATGATTGAGAGCTAATGACCGGCTAACTAAAGCATTATTTAGGCTGACCTGGGTGATATTCAGGTTAACTATAGTGATATTCAATCTAACCAGAGCAATATAAATTTCAAGTTAACTGGAGTGCAGACTTTCACTGTGCTTAGCTTGAATAACCCTGTTTATGGTTACCACTTGATAATGGAAATAACACAGTTTATAGTTAAAAAGTCTGTAGACTGCATTTTACTCCCAGTTTGCAATCTGCAGTCTGCAGTCTACCATTTACATTTTACACTGACTGCAATATCCTTTAGTTAATGAACTATCTGATGTATCAACAGCTGATTATGATCCTTCATATGCCAAAAACTGAAGTCAAGTTCTAGCGCTAAATTAATTATTAATCTGACATCTCAAGAACAAAGCATGTGAAATTACAATGAGTGACAGAAACAGTTGAGACACTTCTGGAAAATGATACTGTTGCAATATTAGCCCTTTATTCCATTTCACAGGTATC
>JAHPZR010039876.1:0-15408 GCA_019787425.1 Platygyra sinensis | reverse complement strand
CCTTTCCTGAATGAAACATTGCAAAGGAAGTGATTAAAGTGCGCATCATTCACATGTGAATCACATGGGTACCCAATTACAGGTATCCAATTACAAAAAGTCCAAATCGACACCAGTATTGTAATTTGACACCCATATGATCTTGCACTGATCACAGTAATGTTTTAATGCTTGGTTCTTCATCATTGCACGCTGTTCTTCCAATAATTGGCTGATAGGTAAAGGCAATTCTGTGCATGCTTTGGTTCACATTCGCTGACCTCCACATATAAATTGTGAATTTCCAGGAAATAGTCAATTACCCACCCCAAAGAAGCTCTCTGGAAAATATGAGGGTAGAGGACAAAGTAGAATTTCTAGCCTGCAAGCACTGCTTGTCTTTTTGACAAATATGTACTAATGTCACAAGGACAAATAAACTGTTCATCACTATCAATAGGATTTACAAATTAATAATATGTAAAAAGTTGACAATAAATATTGACATACCTCAGGTGAATCTCTCAGGTCTATAACAAACATGCTATCATTAAGTTTGATTTCTGCCACTTGACTGAGTGGAAACATTTCTTTGCCATTTTGTGATTGCACCTTGAGCTTGTCTAATACATCTGAAAAAAATGTTTCCCTTATATATAGTCATGACACCATTTGTTTCATTATTCAAAATACACATGTTCTCAATAAACAAGAGGCAGTGCATAAATTTTGTTTCTTTCACACCTTACTTGATGACACAGAATTGTTACATTATGGGGTAGAGTTGATGTTTGGTCTTCCGAGATTATGAGCATTTAATATATGACCACAGGGAGCACACAATCTTGCTGAGTAGGGAGAGAGTAAAATTTAATAAAGGAACGAATAGAATGAACAGTTTACCTTTGTTTTCTGTTGTCATCTCTTTTATCTTAGGTGATTTTACTGGGAAAACCACTGCTTACAAATCTTGCATAACACTGAAGCGTTAAACTCATACCTAGGCCTTTCCTCGTTCAGCGAAAAATTTGTTTTGTTTGTATAAAATTTGACAAGGGAGGCAACTCTGTACCAAAACAAATTGAATGCACTGCGAACATTGCTTGAATCTCTAAATTTCATTGCTTTCACGAAACCAAACAAACACAAAATGTGGTCGGAAGGTTTTTCTACAACTTGGCCGAATTTGTTTTCGAGTACTTTAGCGACAGTCAGAGAAATTCAGCGACTTTTGGAAAGTTTTGTCTCAATTCACTTTTCACAACATGATCGTACCGTTTTCCAAATCCCAAACACATCATCCAGCGTGCGCTCCCGCTGCCCTAACTCTCCCACACGTGCTTTTTTGACACAACAAAACTTTACAAACACCTCCTCCTGTTCGCACTTTTTCTTGTGCTTACAAGGTCACCAAATCTCAGCACGAAGACAACATGTTGAAAGTGTATACCAGAACCATTTCAGTGAGATTTGTGATGACAACTGGGAGAAGGGAGAGGATTTTGTAAAAACGTTTACGTCAAAAAACCTATGTGGGAGAGGGAGGGGAACGCGAGCACGTGCTGGATGACATGTTTGGGATTTGGGTAACAGTAAGATCATGTTGCGAAAAGCAAATTGAGACAAAACTTTCCAATAGTCGCTTGATTTCTCCAACTGTTGCAAACATATTCGAAAACAAATTTGACCAAGTTGTAGAAAAACCTTCCGACCTCATTTTGTGTTTGTTTGGTTTCGTGAAAGCAACAAAATTTAGAGATTTGAGCGAATGTTGGCAGTGCCTTCAAAATGTTTTGGTACAGAGTTGCCTCCCTAGTCAAATTTTATACAAACAAAAAAAAATATTTTGCTGAGTGCGGAAAGGCCTAAGTATGAGTTTAGCGCTTCAGTGTTATGCAGGATTTGTAAGCAGTGATTTTCCCAGTAAAATCGCATAAGATAAAAGAGATGACGAGGAGACAAAGGTAAACTGTTCATTCTTTTCATTCCTTTATTTACTCTCTCCCTGCTCAGCAAGATTGTGTGATCCCTGTGATATAACAAGGATCATGGTATTTTAAGGTTAATGTTACATTGATGTTCCGTTCTGTTCCATACATTTGCCTGTGACTTTGGCTGGACTGACACAATGGCTTATACAGAGGTAAATCTGCATATAAGCCAAGGGGTCCACCAGGCGGGAGCTGATCCAAGTTTCTGAAGTTTGAAGTGACTAGGAATATTTCTACTACCCCCTGCATGTTACGCTAGTCTATTACAGGGTAACTCCTGGAATTAAATTTGCTGGTACCCATTTTGTACAACTGGGTAGAGAGAGGCACTGTGAGAGTAAGGTGTCTCGCTCAAGAATACAACGCAATAATTGTTTCAGACAGGACCAAACCCAGACCACTTGATTCGAAGTCCAGCGCACTAACCATGATGTGCCTCGCCTCTGCTGCTTATACAGAGGTTTGTTAAAATTATTGCTGTTCAACCCATTTCTGTTAAAATGATTAAGTTTCCACTATAAAGTTTGACCACTTAATTGGAGGTCTGCATTATAGAGGTTTCACTAAAAACAAAACACAGAATTACCACATCTCTACATCTCAGTAGAAATCAATTAAAACTCACTTGGTTGAATCTTGACAGATAGTTTGTCTTGAAATTCCAACTGGAGGCTGTCCACTGTCCTCTGCATGGTAGCTTTTAATTTTTCCAAATCTACCAGCCCCTCTGCTAAATCATGATCAATTGCTACATTTGGGGATTTAGCTTTCTTTCCTGCAAAAAAAGTAAACCGAAGTAAGGAACTAAGCATGTTTAAAGGAAAAAGTAATGTTCTTCAAGAGGCATTGTCGAACAGTTGGTGGCAAGGAGACTTTAATTTGCGTTCTTTGGTGTCAAGGTTGGTTTTGTCGACTCCCTTGGGGTGAGGTAACCAGAGATCCACATGACCACTCCCACTGGAGAGAGATGTGAAGGGCTTGTGCATCCCATGGTGTGACAAGGACTGATGATAAAAATGTTCAAGAAATTATATGCCCTCAAACTTGTGACGTTAAATTGCGACATATAGTGACCAAAATTAAGGAATTGCTTACAATACCTGGCTGACTTTTTTAATCTTCCTACTGGTACAAGATTATCCCTGTTCACTTTTGTGTTGCTTTATCTATTTAAATGAGGGTTGTTTAATATAACCGATCTGTAACGGGTTGCCAAACTGGTGACGGTTCATAATGGATTGCGATGACCCGTCACCATTTTTCAGTTTGCAACATGTCAGCGATCGAGTGTCATCCTCCACACTTATACGAATGTTTGTGGCACTACATGTATTATTCTAGAATGAGGAAAATCGTTACTCTTCTTTCGCCTGTTTATTTGTGTTGTTTGCGGGTCGTCACGATCCGTCACAAACCACCACCCCTTTTGGCGACCCATTATGGATTGGGTGTACTGGACATGCACGATTGAAATGTAAGTTGTAAAATACACCAATGACGTCACCACCCATGGGTACCACCATAAATTTCAGATAGGTGTGTGCATCAAGGGTCTTAAACTCTGACCCTATTTAAGGATTAAGGACATGAAAAATGACACCCTCATGAAGGGGAAAAAAAAAACTTAGAGTAACATGGATGGTTCAACTTTATTTTGTTCCTGTAACATTGGAAGTATATGAATAGTTCAGTTTCAACAAATCGTTTTTTCGTTTAGCTGGGCATTTGCACACTGTGATTTAAGCTGATACACTTTAGGTACCATCTCAGTAAGGATCACACTGGGACACAATGCAAACAGGGACAAAAATGATATCAAACATCTAAAAATCCTACCTGTCCTGTGGCAGTATAGCCCAAAAATGAGAGTACCCCCACCACCCACCACATCATGCATCACCAAATTAAAGCCTTATCGAATGGCTGAAAAACTTAAATTTACTCCCTAGAGAGTATACTTTGACAAATCTCACTGCCTTGGGTCTGAGGCCAGATAGCTCTCAATTTGCACTTCTTATTAATTACTGCTTTCTCTTAGCACGATATCACATATGGCTCGTTAAAACAAAAGAAGGTCTTCCAAATCTTACACATTTCATATGCACACTAAAATCACGATATGAAATAGAAAAAAGAAGTGGAGATACAAAGAAATGGGAACCTCTTGCAGGATATATGCGGATTTAATTGATATTTCAAATTATATTTTCTACACCTATCTGTACTTATCGCCTACTTATTAGTCTATTTCTAATCTCCAATCAGGTGCTCATCTCATGTCATCTATAATGTACCACATGCCTTTGGTCTGTCTTTTTTGTCTCTATTTCAGTGTAAATTTAAGCTGTAATTAATTATCCATTCTTCGTCTATTTTTTTTTTCTTTGCCCCTTGTTGTCCCCGTATTTGTTAGTGTATTGTAAGTCGAGTAGATACTGTAAAAAAAAAAATAAATAAATATAAAAAAATAAATAAATAGAAATAAAAAAAAACCACCCACCACACCTTGCATCACCAAATTAAAAGCTCCATTGACATACCGTAGAATTCCGAAAGTAACGGCCCCCATTACTTTCGAATTTTGCGGGCAAAAGGGGCCGCTACTTTCGGGTAGCCGTTATTTTCGGACAGGTAAAAAACGTTTGTATCTTGAACGGTCTCAGACAAAGAGGGCGCGTATTATGAAATTTAAAAGTCATTCCATTTAGGAATATTCCTAAAACGTAACGTAACCAGATGAACAAACAGTAAACAAAACAGACTACCTAAAGTGGTACACTATACATGCATGATTACTAAAACTGTACAGTACATTTTGACTTCTCACTGACAAATTAATTTCAATAAAGTATTGCAGTGTTCATAAGTTTCACTCACAGATTAAATCATGCACAAACCGATTCTTTAAACGTTCTTTAGTCAGGCATGTGCATGTGCTCCAAGACAATCTGAGAATTTTTACAAGTTCTAGTTTTCTTATCTGTATACATTGAAAGATAATTGCAGTTTCATGACAAACGTTGGTGTTTTTCTTGTTTTAGTTACTTCCCAAAGAAGAGATATTATTTGTATTTCTCTCTTTCCAGTTGAATATGTCACGGTACTTCTTAAGATCGCTTTGTAAGCCGACGGAAAGTAATGCTTGAAGGGAACATCAAATACAACAGTCACAAAAATGTTTTGTTACCGTTTTGAGGTAATTTTTTTTAAATGCCGTTACTTTCGGGGGGACTGTTACTTTCGGGATTTAACAGGAGGGCAAAAAAAATAACGTTACTTTCGGGTAGCCGTTACTTTCGGGGGGGCCGTTACTTTCGGAATTCTACAGTAATACAGGGATGCCCCTTATCCCCATTATCCAGAGGTTTACTATTGATTCGTGCATGTCCATATACGGTTAACTTCCAAGATCAGCAAAAATTCTGCTTTCTCATATAGTTTGTATTAAAATTCCTTTGTGGAATCTTGGGCAATTGAGCTTATTCTGAAACATGTGAAAGCACACAAAAGTATGTACCGGTAACTACAGAATACAGGGCCATTTTTGAAGTCTTTTATTTGAAGCCACTTGGTACCCTGGGTACCAGAGGTTTTTACTCATATATGGTGGT
Organism: Platygyra sinensis; assembly: GCA_019787425.1. Taxonomy (NCBI): domain Eukaryota; kingdom Metazoa; phylum Cnidaria; class Anthozoa; order Scleractinia; family Merulinidae; genus Platygyra; species Platygyra sinensis. Next base: position 9,827 of record JAHPZR010039876.1, on the reverse strand, counting down.
TCCCTTGGCAGCCAAAAGCTGCTGGCACAGGCGGCAAAGCTGCAAGAAAACTTCTGGTACAGATCGGGTTCATTCAGCATTCTCGTTGAACTTTGATCAATTTTATTGTCCGATTGTATTCAAATCAATCACAGCGAGCATCTCTCCCTGCGTTCACATGGACTGACACATTAAGACATGACACATTCTTATGACATGACAGATCTGGTCTGGTGTGAATTACATGGCTTCCACAGTAATAAAAACCAATTTTAAACCTTTGCTGTCATGCCATTTATTTGGCGCTCATTTTGTGTGTAATGGTGAATATTACAGCCTTGTATTGGAAAATGCTCAAGAACTGAAAATTTTGAAAGAATCTCGACACATATTACTGTTAAGGTCGGCACAAACGATGGGACTAGTCCCTGCGACTAGTCCCTGCAACAAGTCGCAGGGACTAGTTGTAACATGTGAACTGGTAACTAGTCCCTGCGACTAGTCGCAGGGACCAGTCGCATCGTGTGAACTGCTTCAAAATCTAGTTGCAGGGACCAACTGTAGACCCTGAGACTAGTCCCACGAATTCAAACCAGTTTGAATTCATGGGACTAGTCGCAGGGACCAAATTTTGGTCCCTGCAACTAGATTTTGTGGCAAAATTAGACAGTTCACACGATGCGACTAGTCCCTGCGACTTGTTGCAAGGACTAGTTGCAGGGACTAGTCCCATCGTGTGTGTGCTGACCTTTAAGGACAATAATCTGTCCTTTGGGGCGCATAATTATTCTTTGTAGGAAGTGCTCCTGAGGGATCAAAAAATTTGAAGCGGCTGTCAAAGAAATTGCAAATTTAAACTGAGAATTTTACAAATTTTTTTTTGTCCATTGGAAAGGAGAAAGTATGTGTTCAAAATGCTGTTCCAGGCTTGCTGCTATACCAGTGTCGGGAGCATTGTGTAGTTCAACACAGAGTCCAGCAATTTATTGAAATAATGATTTCCCAAATCCCGTGGGCAAAACCGCCAAAATACCCTAAGGCTTGCTACGAATTCCATCCCTTTGCTCAGTGCTTTAAAAGTTGTCAACACTGTCGAAAGTTTTAGGGAACTTCACGTCACCAAGTTTTATGTTAATTTGGTGATTTCAGGACTGCTGGAGCAGCATTTGAAGATGCATATTAAGCAGCCGGGCATTCTCTGCAATTTAGCCTCGTTGAAAGAATGAGAAAGGTATAATTTAATGTCTTGACCGCTTGATGGCTGGTCAGTCATATTGAGGGTTTAAAGAATGAGGAAGGTAATATAATTCAGCGGCTCGGCAGCTTGCTAGTCGTATTGAGAGTTAAAAGAATGAAAAAGGTATATAATTTAGTGGCTCAATGGCTCAGTGGCTTGCCAGTCATATTGAGTATTTAAAGAATGAGAAAAGTATATAATTTAGTAGCTTGATGGCTCAGCAGCTTGCCATTCACATTGACTGATGACCTGCTGAGCTACTTGAGTGATATTTCTGTATTTTATCTGCAAATGGTTAGATGTTCAAGTCTTCTTGGATTAAGACTAAAAACTGTAGGCCCCGTCTCCTGCATCTTCAGTTTTACATGGTCTCACATGGTTAGCAAGGGATGCTAGAGAAACACTAAGTCTTATCAAAAAGAGTTGGTCACATAGTTCCCAGCGTTGTGGTCTGGCCTTGTCTCAAGGGTTGGTGCTTTACATAGGGTTAACCTTTGCCCCTTGGACAGAATGGAGTAACTGCAGAATACCCCACCACTTGAAGCTGTACCTCTTAAAATTTATGATTAAATGGCTACAAGGCTTGGTAGCTCAGTGGCTCGGCGGCTATGTGGCTACATGGCCACATGGCTACATGGCTACGGAGCTTCATGGCCACTTGCTTTGGTTCACAGATTTAAGAATGAGGTATATTCATGCGTAGCTCTGTAGCCGCGTAGTGCCAGGGTATTCTGCAGTTAAGCAGACAGAATTGTTCCCCAAGAAAAATGACTTTGGCTTTGGCTATGACTATGACTATGACTGTGACTATGAATTTAACAAATTGACGCCAGTTTTTCATGCGTCTGTCTTGTTGTAACAATGAATTTCATCATAACATTGTCAAAGTAGTCTGCGGATCCACACGGCGATCGCCGTGTGGATCCACAGACTACTTTGACCATGTTATGATGAAATTCATGATCAATAAGAGGACAGACGCATGAAAAACTGGCGTCAATTTGTTAAATTCATAGTCACAGTCATAGTCATAGTCATAGCCAAAGCCAAAGTCATTTTTCTTGGGGAACAATTCTGTCTGCTTAACTGCAGAATACCCTGGCACTACGCGGCTACAGAGCTACGCATGAATATACCTCATTCTTAAATCTGTGAACCAAAGCAAGTGGCCATGAAGCTCCGTAGCCATGTAGCCATGTGGCCATGTAGCCACATAGCCGCCGAGCCACTGAGCTACCAAGCCTTGTAGCCATTTAATCATAAATTTTAAGAGGTACAGCTTCAAGTGGTGGGGTATTCTGCAGTTACTCCATTCTGTCCAAGGGGCAAAGGTTAACCCTATGTAAAGCACCAACCCTTGAGACAAGGCCAGACCACAACGCTGGGAACTATGTGACCAACTCTTTTTGATAAGACTTAGTGTTTCTCTAGCATCCCTTGCTAACCATGTGAGACCATGTAAAACTGAAGATGCAGGAGACGGGGCCTACAGTTTTTAGTCTTAATCCAAGAAGACTTGAACATCTAACCATTTGCAGATAAAATACAGAAATATCACTCAAGTAGCTCAGCAGGTCATCAGTCAATGTGAATGGCAAGCTGCTGAGCCATCAAGCTACTAAATTATATACTTTTCTCATTCTTTAAATACTCAATATGACTGGCAAGCCACTGAGCCATTGAGCCACTAAATTATATACCTTTTTCATTCTTTTAACTCTCAATACGACTAGCAAGCTGCCGAGCCGCTGAATTATATTACCTTCCTCATTCTTTAAACCCTCAATATGACTGACCAGCCATCAAGCGGTCAAGACATTAAATTATACCTTTCTCATTCTTTCAACGAGGCTAAATTGCAGAGAATGCCCGGCTGCTTAATATGCATCTTCAAATGCTGCTCCAGCAGTCCTGAAATCACCAAATTAACATAAAACTTGGTGACGTGAAGTTCCCTAAAACTTTCGACAGTGTTGACAACTTTTAAAGCACTGAGCAAAGGGATGGAATTCGTAGCAAGCCTTAGGGTATTTTGGCGGTTTTGCCCACGGGATTTGGGAAATCATTATTTCAATAAATTGCTGGACTCTGTGTTGAACTACACAATGCTCCCGACACTGGTATAGCAGCAAGCCTGGAACAGCATTTTGAACACATACTTTCTCCTTTCCAATGGACAAAAAAAAATTTGTAAAATTCTCAGTTTAAATTTGCAATTTCTTTGACAGCCGCTTCAAATTTTTTGATCCCTCAGGAGCACTTCCTACAAAGAATAATTATGCGCCCCAAAGGACAGATTATTGTCCTTAAAGGTCAGCACACACACGATGGGACTAGTCCCTGCAACTAGTCCTTGCAACAAGTCGCAGGGACTAGTCGCATCGTGTGAACTGTCTAATTTTGCCACAAAATCTAGTTGCAGGGACCAAAATTTGGTCCCTGCGACTAGTCCCATGAATTCAAACTGGTTTGAATTCGTGGGACTAGTCTCAGGGTCTACAGTTGGTCCCTGCAACTAGATTTTGAAGCAGTTCACACGATGCGACTGGTCCCTGCGACTAGTCGCAGGGACTAGTTACCAGTTCACATGTTACAACTAGTCCCTGCGACTTGTTGCAGGGACTAGTCGCAGGGACTAGTCCCATCGTTTGTGCCGACCTTAACAGTAATATGTGTCGAGATTCTTTCAAAATTTTCAGTTCTTGAGCATTTTCCAATACAAGGCTGTAATATTCACCATTACACACAAAATGAGCGCCAAATAAATGGCATGACAGCAAAGGTTTAAAATTGGTTTTTATTACTGTGGAAGCCATGTAATTCACACCAGACCAGATCTGTCATGTCATAAGAATGTGTCATGTCTTAATGTGTCAGTCCATGTGAACGCAGGGAGAGATGCTCGCTGTGATTGATTTGAATACAATCGGACAATAAAATTGATCAAAGTTCAACGAGAATGCTGAATGAACCCGATCTGTACCAGAAGTTTTCTTGCAGCTTTGCCGCCTGTGCCAGCAGCTTTTGGCTGCCAAGGGAACCACCATATATGAGTAAAAACCTCTGGTACCCAGGGTACCAAGTGGCTTCAAATAAAAGACTTCAAAAATGGCCCTGTATTCTGTAGTTACCGGTACATACTTTTGTGTGCTTTCACATGTTTCAGAATAAGCTCAATTGCCCAAGATTCCACAAAGGAATTTTAATACAAACTATATGAGAAAGCAGAATTTTTGCTGATCTTGGAAGTTAACCGTATATGGACATGCACGAATCAATAGTAAACCTCTGGATAATGGGGATAAGGGGCATCCCTGTATTACTGTAGAATTCCGAAAGTAACGGCCCCCCCGAAAGTAACGGCTACCCGAAAGTAACGTTATTTTTTTTGCCCTCCTGTTAAATCCCGAAAGTAACAGTCCCCCCGAAAGTAACGGCATTTAAAAAAAATTACCTCAAAACGGTAACAAAACATTTTTGTGACTGTTGTATTTGATGTTCCCTTCAAGCATTACTTTCCGTCGGCTTACAAAGCGATCTTAAGAAGTACCGTGACATATTCAACTGGAAAGAGAGAAATACAAATAATATCTCTTCTTTGGGAAGTAACTAAAACAAGAAAAACACCAACGTTTGTCATGAAACTGCAATTATCTTTCAATGTATACAGATAAGAAAACTAGAACTTGTAAAAATTCTCAGATTGTCTTGGAGCACATGCACATGCCTGACTAAAGAACGTTTAAAGAATCGGTTTGTGCATGATTTAATCTGTGAGTGAAACTTATGAACACTGCAATACTTTATTGAAATTAATTTGTCAGTGAGAAGTCAAAATGTACTGTACAGTTTTAGTAATCATGCATGTATAGTGTACCACTTTAGGTAGTCTGTTTTGTTTACTGTTTGTTCATCTGGTTACGTTACGTTTTAGGAATATTCCTAAATGGAATGACTTTTAAATTTCATAATACGCGCCCTCTTTGTCTGAGACCGTTCAAGATACAAACGTTTTTTACCTGTCCGAAAATAACGGCTACCCGAAAGTAGCGGCCCCTTTTGCCCGCAAAATTCGAAAGTAATGGGGGCCGTTACTTTCGGAATTCTACGGTATGTCAATGGAGCTTTTAATTTGGTGATGCAAGGTGTGGTGGGTGGTTTTTTTTTATTTCTATTTATTTATTTTTTTATATTTATTTATTTTTTTTTTTACAGTATCTACTCGACTTACAATACACTAACAAATACGGGGACAACAAGGGGCAAAGAAAAAAAAAATAGACGAAGAATGGATAATTAATTACAGCTTAAATTTACACTGAAATAGAGACAAAAAAGACAGACCAAAGGCATGTGGTACATTATAGATGACATGAGATGAGCACCTGATTGGAGATTAGAAATAGACTAATAAGTAGGCGATAAGTACAGATAGGTGTAGAAAATATAATTTGAAATATCAATTAAATCCGCATATATCCTGCAAGAGGTTCCCATTTCTTTGTATCTCCACTTCTTTTTTCTATTTCATATCGTGATTTTAGTGTGCATATGAAATGTGTAAGATTTGGAAGACCTTCTTTTGTTTTAACGAGCCATATGTGATATCGTGCTAAGAGAAAGCAGTAATTAATAAGAAGTGCAAATTGAGAGCTATCTGGCCTCAGACCCAAGGCAGTGAGATTTGTCAAAGTATACTCTCTAGGGAGTAAATTTAAGTTTTTCAGCCATTCGATAAGGCTTTTAATTTGGTGATGCATGATGTGGTGGGTGGTGGGGGTACTCTCATTTTTGGGCTATACTGCCACAGGACAGGTAGGATTTTTAGATGTTTGATATCATTTTTGTCCCTGTTTGCATTGTGTCCCAGTGTGATCCTTACTGAGATGGTACCTAAAGTGTATCAGCTTAAATCACAGTGTGCAAATGCCCAGCTAAACGAAAAAACGATTTGTTGAAACTGAACTATTCATATACTTCCAATGTTACAGGAACAAAATAAAGTTGAACCATCCATGTTACTCTAAGTTTTTTTTTTCCCCTTCATGAGGGTGTCATTTTTCATGTCCTTAATCCTTAAATAGGGTCAGAGTTTAAGACCCTTGATGCACACACCTATCTGAAATTTATGGTGGTACCCATGGGTGGTGACGTCATTGGTGTATTTTACAACTTACATTTCAATCGTGCATGTCCAGTACACCCAATCCATAATGGGTCGCCAAAAGGGGTGGTGGTTTGTGACGGATCGTGACGACCCGCAAACAACACAAATAAACAGGCGAAAGAAGAGTAACGATTTTCCTCATTCTAGAATAATACATGTAGTGCCACAAACATTCGTATAAGTGTGGAGGATGACACTCGATCGCTGACATGTTGCAAACTGAAAAATGGTGACGGGTCATCGCAATCCATTATGAACCGTCACCAGTTTGGCAACCCGTTACAGATCGGTTATATTAAACAACCCTCATTTAAATAGATAAAGCAACACAAAAGTGAACAGGGATAATCTTGTACCAGTAGGAAGATTAAAAAAGTCAGCCAGGTATTGTAAGCAATTCCTTAATTTTGGTCACTATATGTCGCAATTTAACGTCACAAGTTTGAGGGCATATAATTTCTTGAACATTTTTATCATCAGTCCTTGTCACACCATGGGATGCACAAGCCCTTCACATCTCTCTCCAGTGGGAGTGGTCATGTGGATCTCTGGTTACCTCACCCCAAGGGAGTCGACAAAACCAACCTTGACACCAAAGAACGCAAATTAAAGTCTCCTTGCCACCAACTGTTCGACAATGCCTCTTGAAGAACATTACTTTTTCCTTTAAACATGCTTAGTTCCTTACTTCGGTTTACTTTTTTTGCAGGAAAGAAAGCTAAATCCCCAAATGTAGCAATTGATCATGATTTAGCAGAGGGGCTGGTAGATTTGGAAAAATTAAAAGCTACCATGCAGAGGACAGTGGACAGCCTCCAGTTGGAATTTCAAGACAAACTATCTGTCAAGATTCAACCAAGTGAGTTTTAATTGATTTCTACTGAGATGTAGAGATGTGGTAATTCTGTGTTTTGTTTTTAGTGAAACCTCTATAATGCAGACCTCCAATTAAGTGGTCAAACTTTATAGTGGAAACTTAATCATTTTAACAGAAATGGGTTGAACAGCAATAATTTTAACAAACCTCTGTATAAGCAGCAGAGGCGAGGCACATCATGGTTAGTGCGCTGGACTTCGAATCAAGTGGTCTGGGTTTGGTCCTGTCTGAAACAATTATTGCGTTGTATTCTTGAGCGAGACACCTTACTCTCACAGTGCCTCTCTCTACCCAGTTGTACAAAATGGGTACCAGCAAATTTAATTCCAGGAGTTACCCTGTAATAGACTAGCGTAACATGCAGGGGGTAGTAGAAATATTCCTAGTCACTTCAAACTTCAGAAACTTGGATCAGCTCCCGCCTGGTGGACCCCTTGGCTTATATGCAGATTTACCTCTGTATAAGCCATTGTGTCAGTCCAGCCAAAGTCACAGGCAAATGTATGGAACAGAACGGAACATCAATGTAACATTAACCTTAAAATACCATGATCCTTGTTATATCACAGGGATCACACAATCTTGCTGAGCAGGGAGAGAGTAAATAAAGGAATGAAAAGAATGAACAGTTTACCTTTGTCTCCTCGTCATCTCTTTTATCTTATGCGATTTTACTGGGAAAATCACTGCTTACAAATCCTGCATAACACTGAAGCGCTAAACTCATACTTAGGCCTTTCCGCACTCAGCAAAATATTTTTTTTTGTTTGTATAAAATTTGACTAGGGAGGCAACTCTGTACCAAAACATTTTGAAGGCACTGCCAACATTCGCTCAAATCTCTAAATTTTGTTGCTTTCACGAAACCAAACAAACACAAAATGAGGTCGGAAGGTTTTTCTACAACTTGGTCAAATTTGTTTTCGAATATGTTTGCAACAGTTGGAGAAATCAAGCGACTATTGGAAAGTTTTGTCTCAATTTGCTTTTCGCAACATGATCTTACTGTTACCCAAATCCCAAACATGTCATCCAGCACGTGCTCGCGTTCCCCTCCCTCTCCCACATAGGTTTTTTGACGTAAACGTTTTTACAAAATCCTCTCCCTTCTCCCAGTTGTCATCACAAATCTCACTGAAATGGTTCTGGTATACACTTTCAACATGTTGTCTTCGTGCTGAGATTTGGTGACCTTGTAAGCACAAGAAAAAGTGCGAACAGGAGGAGGTGTTTGTAAAGTTTTGTTGTGTCAAAAAAGCACGTGTGGGAGAGTTAGGGCAGCGGGAGCGCACGCTGGATGATGTGTTTGGGATTTGGAAAACGGTACGATCATGTTGTGAAAAGTGAATTGAGACAAAACTTTCCAAAAGTCGCTGAATTTCTCTGACTGTCGCTAAAGTACTCGAAAACAAATTCGGCCAAGTTGTAGAAAAACCTTCCGACCACATTTTGTGTTTGTTTGGTTTCGTGAAAGCAATGAAATTTAGAGATTCAAGCAATGTTCGCAGTGCATTCAATTTGTTTTGGTACAGAGTTGCCTCCCTTGTCAAATTTTATACAAACAAAACAAATTTTTCGCTGAACGAGGAAAGGCCTAGGTATGAGTTTAACGCTTCAGTGTTATGCAAGATTTGTAAGCAGTGGTTTTCCCAGTAAAATCACCTAAGATAAAAGAGATGACAACAGAAAACAAAGGTAAACTGTTCATTCTATTCGTTCCTTTATTAAATTTTACTCTCTCCCTACTCAGCAAGATTGTGTGCTCCCTGTGGTCATATATTAAATGCTCATAATCTCGGAAGACCAAACATCAACTCTACCCCATAATGTAACAATTCTGTGTCATCAAGTAAGGTGTGAAAGAAACAAAATTTATGCACTGCCTCTTGTTTATTGAGAACATGTGTATTTTGAATAATGAAACAAATGGTGTCATGACTATATATAAGGGAAACATTTTTTTCAGATGTATTAGACAAGCTCAAGGTGCAATCACAAAATGGCAAAGAAATGTTTCCACTCAGTCAAGTGGCAGAAATCAAACTTAATGATAGCATGTTTGTTATAGACCTGAGAGATTCACCTGAGGTATGTCAATATTTATTGTCAACTTTTTACATATTATTAATTTGTAAATCCTATTGATAGTGATGAACAGTTTATTTGTCCTTGTGACATTAGTACATATTTGTCAAAAAGACAAGCAGTGCTTGCAGGCTAGAAATTCTACTTTGTCCTCTACCCTCATATTTTCCAGAGAGCTTCTTTGGGGTGGGTAATTGACTATTTCCTGGAAATTCACAATTTATATGTGGAGGTCAGCGAATGTGAACCAAAGCATGCACAGAATTGCCTTTACCTATCAGCCAATTATTGGAAGAACAGCGTGCAATGATGAAGAACCAAGCATTAAAACATTACTGTGATCAGTGCAAGATCATATGGGTGTCAAATTACAATACTGGTGTCGATTTGGACTTTTTGTAATTGGATACCTGTAATTGGGTACCCATGTGATTCACATGTGAATGATGCGCACTTTAATCACTTCCTTTGCAATGTTTCAT
>JAHPZR010039875.1:32500-37240 GCA_019787425.1 Platygyra sinensis | reverse complement strand
TGCCACAGGACAGGTAGGATTTTTAGATGTTTGATATCATTTTTGTCCCTGTTTGCATTGTGTCCCAGTGTGATCCTTACTGAGATGGTACCTAAAGTGTATCAGCTTAAATCACAGTGTGCAAATGCCCAGCTAAACGAAAAAACGATTTGTTGAAACTGAACTATTCATATACTTCCAATGTTACAGGAACAAAATAAAGTTGAACCATCCATGTTACTCTAAGTTTTTTTTTTCCCCTTCATGAGGGTGTCATTTTTCATGTCCTTAATCCTTAAATAGGGTCAGAGTTTAAGACCCTTGATGCACACACCTATCTGAAATTTATGGTGGTACCCATGGGTGGTGACGTCATTGGTGTATTTTACAACTTACATTTCAATCGTGCATGTCCAGTACACCCAATCCATAATGGGTCGCCAAAAGGGGTGGTGGTTTGTGACGGATCGTGACGACCCGCAAACAACACAAATAAACAGGCGAAAGAAGAGTAACGATTTTCCTCATTCTAGAATAATACATGTAGTGCCACAAACATTCGTATAAGTGTGGAGGATGACACTCGATCGCTGACATGTTGCAAACTGAAAAATGGTGACGGGTCATCGCAATCCATTATGAACCGTCACCAGTTTGGCAACCCGTTACAGATCGGTTATATTAAACAACCCTCATTTAAATAGATAAAGCAACACAAAAGTGAACAGGGATAATCTTGTACCAGTAGGAAGATTAAAAAAGTCAGCCAGGTATTGTAAGCAATTCCTTAATTTTGGTCACTATATGTCGCAATTTAACGTCACAAGTTTGAGGGCATATAATTTCTTGAACATTTTTATCATCAGTCCTTGTCACACCATGGGATGCACAAGCCCTTCACATCTCTCTCCAGTGGGAGTGGTCATGTGGATCTCTGGTTACCTCACCCCAAGGGAGTCGACAAAACCAACCTTGACACCAAAGAACGCAAATTAAAGTCTCCTTGCCACCAACTGTTCGACAATGCCTCTTGAAGAACATTACTTTTTCCTTTAAACATGCTTAGTTCCTTACTTCGGTTTACTTTTTTTGCAGGAAAGAAAGCTAAATCCCCAAATGTAGCAATTGATCATGATTTAGCAGAGGGGCTGGTAGATTTGGAAAAATTAAAAGCTACCATGCAGAGGACAGTGGACAGCCTCCAGTTGGAATTTCAAGACAAACTATCTGTCAAGATTCAACCAAGTGAGTTTTAATTGATTTCTACTGAGATGTAGAGATGTGGTAATTCTGTGTTTTGTTTTTAGTGAAACCTCTATAATGCAGACCTCCAATTAAGTGGTCAAACTTTATAGTGGAAACTTAATCATTTTAACAGAAATGGGTTGAACAGCAATAATTTTAACAAACCTCTGTATAAGCAGCAGAGGCGAGGCACATCATGGTTAGTGCGCTGGACTTCGAATCAAGTGGTCTGGGTTTGGTCCTGTCTGAAACAATTATTGCGTTGTATTCTTGAGCGAGACACCTTACTCTCACAGTGCCTCTCTCTACCCAGTTGTACAAAATGGGTACCAGCAAATTTAATTCCAGGAGTTACCCTGTAATAGACTAGCGTAACATGCAGGGGGTAGTAGAAATATTCCTAGTCACTTCAAACTTCAGAAACTTGGATCAGCTCCCGCCTGGTGGACCCCTTGGCTTATATGCAGATTTACCTCTGTATAAGCCATTGTGTCAGTCCAGCCAAAGTCACAGGCAAATGTATGGAACAGAACGGAACATCAATGTAACATTAACCTTAAAATACCATGATCCTTGTTATATCACAGGGATCACACAATCTTGCTGAGCAGGGAGAGAGTAAATAAAGGAATGAAAAGAATGAACAGTTTACCTTTGTCTCCTCGTCATCTCTTTTATCTTATGCGATTTTACTGGGAAAATCACTGCTTACAAATCCTGCATAACACTGAAGCGCTAAACTCATACTTAGGCCTTTCCGCACTCAGCAAAATATTTTTTTTTGTTTGTATAAAATTTGACTAGGGAGGCAACTCTGTACCAAAACATTTTGAAGGCACTGCCAACATTCGCTCAAATCTCTAAATTTTGTTGCTTTCACGAAACCAAACAAACACAAAATGAGGTCGGAAGGTTTTTCTACAACTTGGTCAAATTTGTTTTCGAATATGTTTGCAACAGTTGGAGAAATCAAGCGACTATTGGAAAGTTTTGTCTCAATTTGCTTTTCGCAACATGATCTTACTGTTACCCAAATCCCAAACATGTCATCCAGCACGTGCTCGCGTTCCCCTCCCTCTCCCACATAGGTTTTTTGACGTAAACGTTTTTACAAAATCCTCTCCCTTCTCCCAGTTGTCATCACAAATCTCACTGAAATGGTTCTGGTATACACTTTCAACATGTTGTCTTCGTGCTGAGATTTGGTGACCTTGTAAGCACAAGAAAAAGTGCGAACAGGAGGAGGTGTTTGTAAAGTTTTGTTGTGTCAAAAAAGCACGTGTGGGAGAGTTAGGGCAGCGGGAGCGCACGCTGGATGATGTGTTTGGGATTTGGAAAACGGTACGATCATGTTGTGAAAAGTGAATTGAGACAAAACTTTCCAAAAGTCGCTGAATTTCTCTGACTGTCGCTAAAGTACTCGAAAACAAATTCGGCCAAGTTGTAGAAAAACCTTCCGACCACATTTTGTGTTTGTTTGGTTTCGTGAAAGCAATGAAATTTAGAGATTCAAGCAATGTTCGCAGTGCATTCAATTTGTTTTGGTACAGAGTTGCCTCCCTTGTCAAATTTTATACAAACAAAACAAATTTTTCGCTGAACGAGGAAAGGCCTAGGTATGAGTTTAACGCTTCAGTGTTATGCAAGATTTGTAAGCAGTGGTTTTCCCAGTAAAATCACCTAAGATAAAAGAGATGACAACAGAAAACAAAGGTAAACTGTTCATTCTATTCGTTCCTTTATTAAATTTTACTCTCTCCCTACTCAGCAAGATTGTGTGCTCCCTGTGGTCATATATTAAATGCTCATAATCTCGGAAGACCAAACATCAACTCTACCCCATAATGTAACAATTCTGTGTCATCAAGTAAGGTGTGAAAGAAACAAAATTTATGCACTGCCTCTTGTTTATTGAGAACATGTGTATTTTGAATAATGAAACAAATGGTGTCATGACTATATATAAGGGAAACATTTTTTTCAGATGTATTAGACAAGCTCAAGGTGCAATCACAAAATGGCAAAGAAATGTTTCCACTCAGTCAAGTGGCAGAAATCAAACTTAATGATAGCATGTTTGTTATAGACCTGAGAGATTCACCTGAGGTATGTCAATATTTATTGTCAACTTTTTACATATTATTAATTTGTAAATCCTATTGATAGTGATGAACAGTTTATTTGTCCTTGTGACATTAGTACATATTTGTCAAAAAGACAAGCAGTGCTTGCAGGCTAGAAATTCTACTTTGTCCTCTACCCTCATATTTTCCAGAGAGCTTCTTTGGGGTGGGTAATTGACTATTTCCTGGAAATTCACAATTTATATGTGGAGGTCAGCGAATGTGAACCAAAGCATGCACAGAATTGCCTTTACCTATCAGCCAATTATTGGAAGAACAGCGTGCAATGATGAAGAACCAAGCATTAAAACATTACTGTGATCAGTGCAAGATCATATGGGTGTCAAATTACAATACTGGTGTCGATTTGGACTTTTTGTAATTGGATACCTGTAATTGGGTACCCATGTGATTCACATGTGAATGATGCGCACTTTAATCACTTCCTTTGCAATGTTTCATTCAGGAAAGGCGTGCAGAAGTTCTCGCACAAAAGAGGTTCTCATAAGACATTTAAATTCTGAAATTTGTTATAGATACGAGTAATAATATCAAGGCGAATATTTCAGGAAAGCGGAAAAGGACTGGGGCAGAATACCGTTCCCTAACATGAGTTCCGAAACCCGAATATATCCCGTAACCTGGCACCCATAAACCTTGTCTTCGACCCCCAAACTAAATGCGAAACGCAAATAGTTCAATGTTGTAAACTTACGGAAAAAGCCCGAACTCCGTTACCCGAAATCCTGTGAGTGTAAACACGCAGCTTCTAACTGGAGTAGACTGAGCTAGGGCCTGGCTCGGTTATCGCACTTACGCTTAACGAGGCTTCCCAGTTAGGCTTAATCGATTAGGGCTAGGCTTAAGGACCTCAGTGCCCTCTGGTTAGCGTAAATAGCACGCGGTTAGCTTACAAGCGCTCGGGATTACCCTCAACAGCCTTGTTATCGCATTCAGGGTTAGAGTTTGGCTTAATGAGGTTAGGGTTAGGGTTCTGGGCTGGGTGTGGACAAAACGTGGGGTAGGCCACATGGCCTAGGCCATGGTGTAGGCCATGGCCTACCCTGTGGCCTACCCTATGGCCTACTCTATTGCTTACCGGTGGTCAGATTTTGTAAAACATTAACACGACATTGGTAAGAGTCGACTGAGTACGCTGCATAAACTTCTATTAATCGAATAGGGGTATACTAAAAAGTCACGAACATGATTTTCAAAGTCAGATGGAACAAAACAAAATATGCCAATATTATAGCACTCAGCCTTAAAACACCCTGTTTCTCTCTGTCTTCAACGTATCCTCGAGTCAAGCACTCAGCTTTAATAAAAGGGAGAAGGTCCAATATTGCGTTACCCAAAATGGCGGCGCCACGATCCATTTAAGTGGCTGTCA
>JAHPZR010039875.1:0-22500 GCA_019787425.1 Platygyra sinensis | reverse complement strand
GAACCTGGGTCAATGGGAGGGTATCGGACACTCTGGCATACACTGGAATTAGAGGGATTCAGAGTCCCACGAATAGTGGTACAAGAAATTATTAGAGAGCTTGATCCTGAAGGAACGGAGTTGCGTAAGTCACGTTGCTTAAAAAGGAGGCAATACCATAATCCAGGTCCCAACTATGCCTGGCATTTAGATGGATATGACAAGCTCAAGCCCTGGGGATTTCCAATTCACGGTTGTATAGATGGTTTTAGTAGACGTATTATGTGGTTGGAAGTGGCACGTTCAAATAATCTACCCGAATACCCAGCAATGTATTATGTAGAGGCAGTGAAAGACCTAGGAGGTTGCCCTGTTGAAGTTGTAACCGATTTGGGAACTGAAAATGGTTTACTGGCTTCTATCCAGAGCTATTTTCGACAAAACCCTGATGCCCACCGCTATGTCCCTTCACCACGTAATCAACGGATAGAAGGTTGGTGGTCATTCTATTCCAAGAACCGATCATCATGGTGGAGAAATTTTTTTCAAGACTTGGAAGCAGAAGGCAAAATTGACATGACTTCTGAAATGAATAAGGAATGTTTGTGGTATTGCTTCTCTGGCATGCTCCAAGCAGATTGCAATGCTGTCAAAGAACACTGGAACACTCATTATATTCGGCAATCGAGGCATAATACAGTGAAAGGAAGACCTGATTCATTATTTTTTTTGCCAGAATATCATGGTGCTATGAACAATCTTTTGTCAAGTGTGGAACCCAGTGAAATTGACTGTGTGTCACAACAGATCATTGTCAAGCAAGATTCTGATGAATATCAAGAATATTTTGACTATGTTCGTGAAGGTCTCAATATTAAAGCTCCCACTACCTGGAAAGAAGCTTTTCAGCAATACGAAAAGTTGAAACATATTGCTGAAAGTGGATTTTCTCCTTAAATTTGTGTACTAATCCAAGCAAAATAAACATTGCTTGACTACATTAGACCCCGTAATAAATTGGATAACTTGTTAGTAATACTTCGCGCATGTATTTCAAAGATGAGTTGATATTGGTTGTGAAAGTTGTATCAGAGAAGTACCTTCCCATTGTACTTGATTTATAGGAACTTTTTATATTACATATTTAATTACTCTATAATGTAACATGAGAACAGTTAGTACAGGTTGGAAACTAGCATAAGTGCTAGAGAGATGCCCTTGTTGTAAATACCCTTGAAAAGAAATTGACACATGCAACAAGCTGATGATGTACATGGATGGGAAATAAAATTCTATTTTTTTCCATTTCAATCCAAGTCCTCTAAGCAAAGAATCTTTCTTCAACATGTAACTGTCATTTATTCTTAATTCAAATCAATCTTAACAATTACTATAAATTTTAAAACTTTACATCCAGCAGTTAAATTATAAAATGCTGTTGTCAACCACTTAAAGCTCAAGGATATTGTGTTGTTTAACTATATAGTTAACATTTCTTAATGAAAACAGGGATCAAACTGATTGATGCAATTATACTACACATGCATCTGCAGGTCCGTTACTTCGTGTCAAAGCATCGATTGACAGAACACAACACAGCTGAAAGCCAGCTTCTCCAACTCTAACATGATAAAAACTGTCACATCAATGGCAAGGTGGCATCTCAAAGACAACACTTTTTTGCAGTGTACAAATATGGTAAAACAAACCCTTCAATGTATAGAAATGCCATCAGTAAAAGTAAAAAGAAAATAATGGTAGTGTTTTGAGAATTATAATGTCTATAACACATTTCATGAAGTTCAGGTTTAGGCTAGCTTTGTCTTCAAAGGCACATAACAGTATAAGTATGACCAGTGTTATTGTTAGCTTTGCACTCATCGTCTCCCAAACGCCTGGCCCTTACAGTATGCCATGAGAAAGATGCGTGCAAACTCTTCAGCCTTTTCCATATGATTGACTGGAAATGTCACAGTTTTCCCACAGGCGGAGACTACAGGGAAACATACCCTATGAAGCGGATTTCTCTGCACACATTCGTGATCAAACAGAACAGTTATGTCAAGGTCATCACCATTAACTGGCCTATGCTGTTGCCCAGTGAGCCATCCTAACACACCTGCTGGTGTAAGCACAGCAGAATGAAAGTTCTCTGGGCTTTCCTCTGCCTCTGACTGGTGTGTTTCTCGTGGTTCTCTATCTTGTAGTTTGTCTTCAGCATTCCAAGCCAGCATTTCAGAGTACCCACTCATGTTTTCATCCTCAAGCCTCATTAGAAAATCTTGAAAATTATCAATGACCGCTTCCTCTGTTATTCTCCTAGATGTTCCTTCTTGTGAATACAAAGGCTTCAACACTGAAACGATGTAGTTTGCATCAACAATGTTTGCCTTACTATCTGTCACAAAGAGTGGCTTACAAAGATCAGCATTGCCCTTCACTAGACTTGCTAAACCAAAGAGCTCAAGACCTTTTACAAACTCCTTTAAAAACAAGGCCCTTCTACTGAGAAGACTAACCATTACTGTACCAGTTATGTCATTTATGTGATCAGCATCAAAGACGCCTGTGTATCCATGCTCGAAAATGGTATCCTGATGGCGAGCTGGATCTTCTCTGATACTTTCTAACAATGATTTTTCATCTGGGGTTAAGTGGAAGTCTTCCTTCAATTCATTGATATCAATATTGGGAGTGACCAGCAACTGAAATGAGCCCTCAGTTAGAAAACGAGGAGGAAGTCCTCCTTGGACAAGGCTCACTGCTACAATTTGCCCACATGCAAGAAACAAACCATTATGAACATGCAACATAGAATCTACAGGGACACCACCAGGGAAAAATTGCTCTCCAATTTCACGCATTGCACATGCTAAAAATTCTTGTGCCATAGCACCAGTGTCAATGCCATCTTCCCCTGCAAAGTGAACCCTCAGGACCTTTTCAGGAGAGCTTCTCTTTGACTCACGCTGCCAAATCTTAAGTTGCCTCTGGAAAGATGATCCTCTCCTCAAGAGATCTTAGTAGATCTTCCCTGCTTGTAAACTGTGTCAGCTTCTCTTCAGGACACTTGGGTGTAGTTGTTGTATTGTCAACAGCAACAACGGTTTCAGCACTAAGCATGGGTGAATGCTCTTGGATGTTATCACAGCCATGTCTGGTAGGACTTGGTGCACATTTCACCTCACCAGCTACTGTAACATCAAACTGGCCTGCTTCCTGATCAAATTTTAACTGGAGGCTTTTTGCTAGCTCTTCATCCCTGTCGATTTCTGATTTTGCCTTCTTTCCAGGCCTGAACTGACTCTCATCCTCTGAATTCTCACTTTCACTACTGTACACCTCCTGCCGACTTCTTTCAGCAGCTCTTATGTCCGTTGTTGTACATAGGTAGAGAACAATTCTCTTGTAGTCTTTTCCAATTTCTTCATGATACCTTAGAAGGCTGAAAAATTCCACAGTTCCTGGCAGAAATTGGGCTTGTTTTCCATCTTCATAGACCAGCATATATTCTTCTTCTTCTATGTAGAGTTGGCTTTGGTATGCCTTCCACTTTTCAATTGCTTTTGAGAATATTACTGTGTATGGGGCTTTGTTGGATACTCGAAGTGCAATTCTCTTCCCTCTTACAGGTTTCAACTTCATATCAGTCTCCTTCCATTCCAACAGACCAACTGAAATTGTTACTTCTTCTTCTTTTTCGGTTTTCTTACTACACTTTGACTTCCACTGTTTTCCCTTAAGTCTTCTAAACTGCTCGAAAGACTTGAGGGCCTTGGGTGTGTCTACTGTAGGGGTAATATCTGCAAGCATAATAACCAAAATGTTTCACTTGACAATCAATTTTCATGTTGAGAGAGATTACGAAAATTTGTCTTCAATATTATTGTAATTTTTTTACACCACAAATACAATGACTATTCAGCGAGTGGAGGAACTCGGTGGGGAGGGAGGTGTGGTTGATTTTTCAAACATGTAAATATAACACTTCTCAGCTATTGTCAAAAGTCAGATTTAGCACTCTATTCTTGAAGCTAGACAAAGTGACATTTTGAATGTTGTTTACACTATAAGATAGGGTTTCAGGTAGACATTGTAATTAGAACCTCGTTGTCATTTATATCGCGTCATGGACTGGGAAACTAGGGATTATCGTATACCGTGGCCAGCATGACTATCAATTTTGGGTTTATCCTGGATCACATAACGTATGGGGCCATTCGCGATAGTGCATTACGTTTGGTGCAGCCAATACTTAATAAGACACTTGGTAAGAAGTATCAGTATACCTGCCAACTAACATGCATTTTGCCTGTGTCACACACCTGTAGACTCAAAACGTCGATCACACGCATACAGAACTATTTCACAAGCATGACTCGCAATTCTGGACTACTTCAGTAATCATTAACATGAAGTTAATTCACTTTCCACCCAAAATACTCAAGTACCACTTTAATAAGCTATATAACGATTCATGACGACGACTCTTCCGTCATGTCTTCCATGTATCTTGTGGAAAACAAGTATGACCTTTACATAGGTTGTTACCTTTTACATCCTCTGATATTCGTGACTGATGAGCGGACGAGGTCGAAGCAAATCCTAGAATGCAAAGGTAAAACACACGCTTAATTTAACGAGTATTCATCAATTCTCCCATCGTTATGTACTCAAAATAAACTTGCAACATGTTACCTTGGCCACATCTGGTACAAAAGTTTGCTGTTGCAACAGCTTCAGCTCCACAATTTGAGCAAAACATTTGGGAACTCGAAGAACTTGACGCAGCCATGTTGGATTTAACCCCAAGAGTCTTTGCGTGCACCATTAGTGCCCAGGACCCGCGGATAAAGCACCGTTCTGGTTTTGGTTTTGCCGTGAGCTTTTTGCTTTTGCCGTGAGCTTTTTGCTTTTGCCGTGAGCTTTTTGCTTTTGCCGCGAGTTTTTGGTTTTGCCGTGAGCTTTTTGCTTTTGCCGTGCGTTTTTGATTTTGCGGTGAGGTTTTTGCTTTTGCCGTGACCTTTTTGTTTTTGCCGCGAGTTTTTTGGTTTTGCCGTGAGTTTTTGCTTTTGCCGTGAGCTTTTGCTTTTGCCGTGAGTTTTTGCATTTGCCGTGAGCTTTTGCTTTTGCCGTGAGCTTTTTAGTTTTGCCGTGAACATTTTGGTTTTGTCGTGAACATTTTGGCTTTGCCGTGAGGAATTTGTTATTGCCGTGGTGAATTTGATTTCGCCGTGACACTTTTGGTTTTGCCGTGAGGTATTTATTATTGCCGTGACAGCTGTGGGCCACCGTACTATCACGAATACCCGTTTTTCCAACATGTACTGTTTTGCCTTTAGCTTTGATGGTTTTTCCTCTGAAAGCAAATAAAGACGGAAATAATTAGTCAAGTTTTTTCGTCAGATGAGGCGTTTGTAACAGTCGCGATAACGGCGAATTTCGCCGAGTCGTTTATCAAACTCGGCTGATCAGGTTTAAAATCCCTACTGCTCTATTATTGCAGAACCATGGCCATGGTATTGCTTTGAAATAAGAAACACTTATTTCCTCTGTAACTGCTAACGGAACGCTGTTACGAGTGCAAATTACGCCGGTGACATTAATTATTATAGCCCAATAGCGCAGCGTTGGAATCAACACAAAATCTCTTCGTAACAAGTTTTACTATAGGTAAATTATCTTAACACTCCATGTTACTTTAAAAGTCCAAATATCTTTTAAATTAAGACAGTAAGTAAGGAAAACTTAGCACCTTTTAAGTATTAAGGTGGCCGAACACAGTTTTCGCGCGTGCTTTATCTGATGCAATTCAGCACGTGCACAAGTATTGCATAAAAACAAGCATGGCATCAATACAGCGATCATTTTATTTGCTCAATGTCCGCGCTGTCTGTACTATTTTTCTTCACAAATGAACACTGTATTGATGGTTTTACTTTTTTATTACAGAGGTATGTTAGAAAAAGTAACGACGCAAAGAAACCAGCAATTCTCAGCTTTTGTTTGTTACCGAAGGAACCCAGTTAAATGCAGCGCATGCGTAGTAAGTCGAAAAAATTGCGATTGAGTGAAAAATTGACTTTCGGAGATACGCCTATTTCTCGAGAACCACTCATTAGAATTTCACGAAATTTAGAGCGAAAATACTTTAGGAAATAAGTAACTGGAGGATTCAAAAAAATTAAAATTTAACAAAGGAAATTCAAGATATGCCAGTGAACCTTCAACGAGGGATAATTAAAGATCTGTTTGTTAAATTGTTATTAAAATAGCGCTAACATGTGAGTATCGTTACAAGCTTGTTGCACGCAAATTATAAAGAAAATCTAATGACTTGATTTTCTGCAAATAAACAAAACCGATTTTAAACGCCTGTTTATAATTAATCATGTTGCCATGGCAACGGCACATACGACAGTTTAATTATCAAAAAGTTGAAGTTTGTGTTGTTAACTTGCTTGCTGCCATTTTTGGCGACCAAAGGATCAAGGGTTTTAGAAGCAAAGGTAAATGAAACAGAGGTATCAAAAACTGTGTTCAGCCACCTTAAAAGAAATACTAGGAAAAGTTGACACCACAGCCGTTCGGCAAAGATTGTACAATGTCTTTTTGTCTGCCTTTAAACGTGTGTTACTAAAATTAGTTGCTGTGGTTAGTTTTTGTTTCTTTTTCATTCCTTGCTTTCACGAAGACGTTTGTTCTCAATTGTGATCTCTTTTAGCGACCGAGTTTTTTTCTTTTTTATGCCTCATTTAATTTTAAATCAAATTGCAAACAATTCGCTCAAGAGAGATTTTTGTCGTGTTAGACTAATGCAGTGATTCTGGTAATGATTTTCTTCCATATTTGCGGTCAAAACATGAGGTTTGAGAACATTGGAGAATTCAGTGATGATAATCCCAATGAAATATGAAAAAAAATAAACTCCCTTGATGATATGAAACACGTGGTATCCTCACAAGATTTATCTACAGGGTGGACGCAAACAACAGTCTTAATAAGGGACGGACCATTAGAAAAGTGATGGGGGGGGGGAGGGGAATTTTCAGCTTGCACGAATTTTTTTTTTCGCTCACGGCTTGTGCAGGAATTTTTTTTTCAGGTGAAACCCTCCGCGCGAATTTTTTTTTCAGACAAATATTGCTTTTTGAAAAGGACATAGACAGGCCAACACAAACTCCCCTATGTGGTTTTACGGTAGTGGCACGTAAGCCTCTAAAGTTTTGTTCTGGCGAGTTTGTCTTTGAGAGATTTACCTTTTTGAAAAGTTAATAGACAGGCCAACACAAACTCTCCTATGTGGTTTTACGGTAGCGGCACGTAAGCCTCTAAAGTTTTGTTCTGGCGAGTGTCTTTGAGCGATCTACCTTTTTGAAAAGTTAAGAGACAAGCCAACACAGACTCTCCTATGTGGTTTTACGATAGCGACACGTAAACCTTAGCCGAGTTTTGCTCAGACGAGTATGTCCTATGTACCAGTGGCAGTGTTGCTGTTTATATTGTTGACTACATAGTTTATCAGGGGCACCCAACGAGAATATAGTTCAAAACCACTAAAACATAGCATTGTTGAAAGTATTTTGGTATTTAAACGGTAGATATAGGCATATTTTTATCCCTAAAAATGTTTCATCTGTTCGGATTTCCTAGCTGAAAGTGTAGTGATCCGAAAATTATAGGGATCAAAACTTACCTTTTCGAAAATTTCAGCCAGGAAAAAGGCTCCCGAAAATTATAGGTGACCTTTTTAGGGTAAAAATCCGTTAAAAATAGGCAATTATACCATATTTTAGATGTTCGAAAATCTTAGGAGAAGCAGGCAAGCAAGAAATTTTACAAAAAATGTTCCGAAAATTCTAGATCTCAAATCGTCTTCCGAACAGATATATTTCCGAAAATTGTCGTTGGGTGCCCCTGGTTTATGTTGGTAAGAGTTTAAGTTTTAACGCTACCACTACATGTAAATGCACTTTTTCATTTTATTATAGAATCATTATTCAAGGCGATAAGACCAATACTCTAATTTTATTGTGGGCAGAAATAATTTTATAGCATACCGGTATTTACAAAGATACCAAATTCTAATATTTGCATTTTTTACAATAAATATTATATGTTGAAAGTTAAATATCGAAACTGTTTATGGAATACACAGGGTACACTGTATGTTGCAGGTAGACTCGCTGCCCATGAAAAACCATACTTTGTGGTTCTTAATTTTTGTTAAAAGTACCGATGGCAGTGTTAATGTTGCTGTTAATGTTGCTGTTTATGTGGTTGACAGTTTTAAAGTCTTAACACTTACTACTACGTGTGAATGCACTTTTTTTTTATTGTATTATGGAATTCTTATTCAAGGAACGGGCTCCTGTTCAAGGGGATAAGACTCATCCTCTAATTTTTATTCTGAGTATAACGAATTTAATATTTACAAAGATACCAAATTCTAATATTAATTTATTACAAATTTTATTTTATTATTGCCATTATAATACAGTATACAGTGTATGTTGTAGCATAACGAGCCAGACGTTCTTAGCAACCAAAAACAGACCTTGGATCCCTTGGAGATGTCTACATCTCCTCGGGATCACTGACCAATGGCTTGTAAAATTCCAGTGTAATCATATCCCTGGCAGTGATCGTTTGTGTTCCACAAAACGCGTCACGTGTCCAGACACTTTGAAAATCACTTTATGTTATGCAGTCAGAAATTCTCAAAAATTATTGCAACGAGATTTTCAAAAACCTCTCAAGAGGTTACGCTCACGATTACTATGCGTGATAAAAATCACGAGCTCATAATCTTATTGTTTTCAAGTAATGCGAAGCGATTCTGGAAACTACACGGAAAAATCACTATCACGAGTTTGTTACATATCCAGAAGCACTCAACAACTGTACTGCATGGTCTTCACTGAGACTGGGCGAACCAGAACCCACCGCAGCATGTTCCTGTAATGCCACGCACGACGGAAAAAAACTTTGACGATTTTGTTAATATCCCAAAGCACTCAGCAACTGTATTGCATGGACTTCAGCCTGGGTGAAGCAGAAAATATGTAACATGTTCCCATAATATCACGCACGATGGAAAAATCACTATCACGATTTTGTTACATATCTCGAATTACTCGTGGACTTCAGCCAGGGTGAACCTGAAAGGATATGTAACATGTTCCTATAATGTACGTCACGCACGCCGGAAAAATAACTTTGACGATTTTGTTACATGTAGCACTCATCAGCAACTGTGTTGCATGGACTTCAGCCTGGGTGATCCAGAAAATATCCTCTAACCCGCGGCAACGTCAAAATACTACGCGGACGTTTGCGTGGGTAAACCAGAGAGTATTTAAAATATGTACCTATACGGATTTTCTATGTATCCGAAATGTAATTGTCTTTCAGAAAACTAGTGTACGATGGACTCAGTATAGGGTCTAACTCACAAATGAAAACAGTGATTTTTAGTACCTATCTAGTCCCCATACTATCTAAAAGCATGACAATCCGTGTAAGTTATGATATAAATAAAAGATCAATCTAATGATATAACTTGGTACCTTCGTCTTGCTGCATGTCTTAATTCGATGCTCTACGAGGTTGGTCACGGCTAGTGCTAGCTGAACTCTGTCGTTCTCAGGTGATTGAATTCATGTACAAGCCAATCGCGGTTGTCGGTTTTGTTTGGTTTTCAACAACTGTTTAATGGTTTCAGCAACAAAAAATCCAAACGTATATCCAGGGGCAGCTTCTTTGTTGTTCTTCCCGTGAAAAGAAAACCACCGCGCCTTCTTTAACTCCGCGAGGAAAATTCGACTAAAAACTGGATCAATTTCGCTCAAATGCGTCAGGAGAAACACCATATCTTCTAATTCGGGAGGCAAATCTCGTTTTGTGCCCATTTTCAATGACCGATGACGGGTTCATTCGAAGTCGAAGTCTCTATTATGTGTAAGCGAACAATATTCCCGCGTTGTGAAAATTTATTATAAAAAAATAAATTATGCGGCCAGATCATATCTGAAAATTACCAGGTTACTTATAGTGAGTTTGCCTTTTCGTCGAGGGTCGAGGGTCGAGGGTAACTAGTCGAGGGTCGAGGGTAAATGGTCGAGGGTCGAGGGTAAATGGTCGAGGGTCGAGGGTAAACGGTCGAGGGTCGAGGGTAAATGATCGAGGGTCGAAAAATTTTTCACAATTATTTTTGAACGTCGTCGAATCAAAATTTCGTGTTTACTCGAGTTTTTTAGCCTGTTCAGGGCTTTCGTTAGTTGAAACAGGCATTTGTTGTACTCCCGGGTTATACTGTAGTTTCCCTTAAACTGTTGACTCGACCCTCGACCAAAAGGCAAACTCTAAATTAATGATTTGGAAATCCAGCGTTCAAAATTTTGTTCAAAATCCCAAATAAAGCAACCAAAGGTTAGAAGCGTGACAGGAAGTTCAACAGCATTGAACTGTTGACTGTTCTTCCGGACTGTTTGAAGCAGGATCTCAGTTGTAATTTTCTTTAACTGTAAGACATTTTATAAAGGGTCGTCTCTTTTAGGACTAATAGAGTACAATGTATGGGCATTTTTTCTTGAAAGAAAGTTTTAGACGTAAGAAAGACTTAATTTCGAGAAAACATCCGGTATTTCCCATTGAGAAATTTCTATCTCTTGTACTATCTAGGAATGTGATAATAAGACCTTATTATCCAATTTCCGCTCTCTGATCTGTCAAGCGATCACTTACGGTTGGTTGTTACTGTCTCAGTAACACTTGAGCTTGGTTTAAGTTGGTTTACTCGATTGGCGGTTGTATTCTTTATTGGCAGAATCCATATAACCCATAAGAGATGTACACCAAACCGGCAGCGGAGAAACGAAAATAAAGACACGCTTTAGGCCGGTGCTAATAATAATAATAAAAAAACAGACACGTTGTATGGCGCCGTGATACGGGCGAACATCCGGTTGCGACCACCTACTGTAAGCGACCACCTCTGTTCCGGCAACCAGGTTTCTGAAATACCAAACGTTACCGCTTCAAATCTCCATATTTGAAACTTCCTGTATGCAACTACCTCTCTTAAACGACTTCGACCACTCTTTAGAGCTGAAAGTTTGAAATTTGTTGTTACTTTTAACCAACCGTAAGTGATCGCTTGACAGATCAGAGAGCGGAAATTGGATAATAAGGTCTTATTATCACATTCCTAGATAGTACAAGAGATAGAAATTTCTCAATGGGAAATACCGGATGTTTTCTCGAAATTAAGTCTTTCTTACGTCTAAAACTTTCTTTCAAGAAAAAATGCCCATACATTGTACTCTATTAGTCCTAAAAGAGACGACCCTTTAAATGTCTTACAGTTAAAGAAAATTACAACTGAGATCCTGCTTCAAACAGTCCGGAAGAACAGTCAACAGTTCAATGCTGTTGAACTTCCTGTCACGCTTCTAACCTTTGGCTGCTTTATTTGGGATTTTGAACAAAATTTTGAACGCTGGATTTCCAAATCATTAATTTAGAGTTTGCCTTTTGGTCGAGGGTCGAGTCAACAGTTTAAGGGAAACTACAGTATAACCCGGGAGTACAACAAATGCCTGTTTCAACTAACGAAAGCCCTGAACAGGCTAAAAAACTCGAGTAAACACGAAATTTTGATTCGACGACGTTCAAAAATAATTGTGAAAAATTTTTCGACCCTCGACCATTTACCCTCGACCCTCGACCGTTTACCCTCGACCCTCGACCATTTACCCTCGACCCTCGACTAGTTACCCTCGACCCTCGACCCTCGACGAAAAGGCAAACTCCTTATAGTACACAGTTCCTTTTATTGAAAACAATTATCGCAAACCACAATAGAACCGCAAAATTCTTGCGATGACAGCAACCTAACAGATAAATGACGTCACGCCATAGCAACCGGACCTGGACGTTCCTTCTGCATGAATTTTTTTTCTTTACCTTCTTCTTTGCACGAATTTTTTTTCTTGGCAATTTCCCTTGCATTAATTTTTTTTTGGTTTTTTCCTCACTCTCCCCCCATCACTTTTCTAATGGTCCGCCCCTAAATATCATAATGTCCCTCCTTCAGATTCTCCCAATTTCGAGCACTCTTTTAACAGCTTAATACTCTCAAACAAGAAGAGCAGTGCATGTGCTTCATCTTACCGTTCAGTGTTCGTGGAGCTAGATTCAGAACTGGACCCCGAACTACTTTTTGAGCTGGAACTTCGAGAACTTCCCCACCAACCTTCGCATGTGCCAAGAACATCCACTGTTAGGATGACTGCAAGAATAACGAGAACTAGTGTGCACGGTTTCATCTCTGTTACGCGCGCGCTGTGGACTGATGTGGTTCCAAGCCAAACCGAATCTGGTCTTGTTAACTCTGAATACTCCGACTGCTTTTATGGGGTAAAACAGTTTTGAGGAAGTTTCGAAAATGATACCGGTTTTAGCAAATACCGGACGTAAAATCATCTTTGTTTAAGCGATTTTGAGACACTTCCTTGCTGGAAGTCTAACAGGATCTGAAGGAAGCTGAGTGCCATTTGACTTCCCCTTTACATTTTAAGCAACTCAAGTGAATTAAGGAATGACTAGCTATATTTTGGAGGTGGTGGTCTAATTTAAAATGTTTTTAAGATATTGCTTATAAATTTTCGCCAGGTGAAGTATTCCAGAAAAAAATCTATTTTACATATAGATAAAGAAGTAGAAGCTAAGAGTTTAGGGAAAAAATGTCCAAAACGTCACACATGATGAGCCAGACCCATGCCTTACTTGATTCAGTTAGGAAAACCGTAACAAAACATGACACGGAGTGATAGTCTATATCATATAAACTAGTGTACAATTCTTGATACACAAAGAAAAAAATATGCAGCCAAATTAAAGCGACAAGTTCCAGACCTTGACGATTATGGATCACTGGAATTCAAAATACATGATAATCGAACAGTGTTTTGAATATTTGAACATATAAATAGCAGAATGGATATCACTGACACACATCAGCCCGCCAGTATTTCAATTCAGCCGACAGGTCAATTCAACCGTATGAAGGATGGTGAAACGCTTGCGAGGATATACGAATGGACGTGATGCCGACCGTGCGATTTGTTGTTTAATAAATAAGGAGCAACACGATTAAAACGATTTTACTGCGTTTCTGGTCACAGGACTGCTAACATTATCACTGAGTGTCACCTAAACTGGTACACCAAATGTTCCTAGAAGCTTCTAGAATACGAGGAATTTAAAAAGAAAGAACAAAGTCAATTATTGCTTTAAGACATGCATTTTTTGCGACATGACGATGAATTTTCAAAAGGGATGCCAGGTTTTCTTCATCACATCCTTGTGTATTAAAAACCCTTTGTCTCACTGTTTTTTATGCTTTAGTGCCTTATATGAGTAATATTTTAGAAAACAAGACCATCAGTTATACTAGTGATGAAAATCTGTGCAGGTTTGGATTTCTTCAAAGTCATTGATTGTAGCGCACAAGCTTAATCATAATGAGTACAGCAATGGTTTTTGAACGTGCGGTGTACACCTTTATCATTTCGTAGCCCTTCAGAATATAAAACAATGACGTGAAATATGCAAATTCTGCGTATTTTGGACAACGCGATGTTTTGTATTTTCACTTGGTTGAACACTGACAATTACATTGCACATTGCAAGTTTTTTTCGCCAATGGGGGTCAAACATTTTATCCGTTTTAGCAAAACTGGATGAAAAATAGGCTCGATTTTCGCCGCTCTCTTGGTTCCGCATGCCTCCCTGAAACAGCGGCTGGTAATCGAGCCTAGATGTAAAATTATCCCTGTCTAAGCAGTTTCGAGACACTTAATTCGACACTAAGCATTTCAGTGACAGCTGCGATTTGAGCCAGTATAAACTTTCGTTTAAACTTGTATATTGTTGGACAGGTAAACTGCAAGACTGACCCGAGAGAGGTACAGAGAATCTCTTGTGTTAGCCAGGGAGTTGAATATGATGGCGGCTATGTTTTAAAGCACCGCGTTTGCACCCACTTCTACTACTTCTACCGCTTAAGCAATAAACTGATCAAAAGTTTCCAGCTAACTCAGTGATCGACGAGACAGCTACAATGAGAGAGTAACTGTTAAACGCTGAAAACTTAGACTGACAAAACCAACAACATAGAAGAATGATATGAAAGATATATGTGGGCTGACCAAGACTCGGACTGTTGGACAGCCATGGAAGCTCATGGATGATCACTAGGCGAACATAAACAAAATAGTGAGTAGCTTAGCCAATAAGAGAACGACATTTGTGATAGAACTCTAGTAGATTTACGCTAAAACAAGCTCATAACCTAATTGTTTAATAGAAACACGATTTGTAACCAATCAGCGAGTGTATTTTCTTTCTAAGGACTGTTTTCTTAAAATAAATAGAGTCAACAATACGGATATGTGACTTTAAGTTTAGATGTATTTAACTTGGTTAGGTTCTGAATCTTCGTGGAAAGTCTCCAGGCCTTTTTCCAGAGCAGCACTAACGTAGGAAGATATTTTTGCGCTTTAGAGTGGCACAACTGATTAAAAAAAACACAGCTGGGTCTTCGACAGCATTCGAACGCATGACCTCGTACCGTTACGTCGGTCGGCGCAACGTTAACTGTAGAATCACCTCCGCAAAAAAAAAAAAACGCATGATCGTGTTTTTACGGACGGTCTGATCACAAGTACGGAGAGGTAATAGGTAACATGCGTCTGCCAGAATCAGTATTGATAAAGGGGGCGATGTGAAGAGTCAGAATAATGAGAGATGATGAATTTTAAGCTCACCGAATAAAATAAAACAGTTTACAATTCTTGTTACACGATTAAAACATACGAAAGGGGAAGTAATATTTTTAGATGTAATTTTACAACAGCAGATTGGGTATCATAAAAGTCAAGCTAAATGTTATGAAAGGAGCTAAAACGGATTTACATTCCTTGCTGTAACTTACAGATTATTTCACCGCGCATGACGCCCGAGCAGGCATGCAACTTAACAACTTTTGAAAACAACGTTACCCAAATACGACCTCTTGGACATAATAGCCAGCTTCTGAATGCGGAAAAAGGAAGTTTTGCTCAAGAATAAACACGTACGTTTCATTACAGGAACTCCCTTATGTCCCATCTCCTAGGGTTTTCCTTTTTGACAGTTCTACAAGATCGACACAACTGAGAAGCACTTCTCACTAGCTAGCTTTTTTTAGTTAACTTTCCTTTCGTTCGCCTATTCTTGCTATATTTTCAACCACGTTTGTGTAACTTTTGTAATATTCTTTTTTTTCAATAGAATTTTCTCATGAGCCTTTTGTTAGATAAAAACAAACCGACTGGAAGCCATTTCCAGGTTTGATTTTTAACGTTGGCGGCGCTTCCCCGTTGCTTACATAATAACTACCAGTCTGTCTCCTATAAGCTTGTTTTGCATTCTGTAAGCTATTTATGCATTTCTCATTAAAACGTTGCATTTCATATTGAGCATATTGTAACATTGTACCAGGCAGGCTTAAATATGTGAATATTCTGCGAGTCCAATATTCCGCTTCGCCTCGGACTGTCTCAAGGAAGTCACCATTCTGAGGAATATAATGTACATATAGGTAAAGGCGTTTGTCAATTTGATGAATACACTTCTGGATTTAATAAAGATTTTTATCAGTTAGCTACTGGCTATTCCAGAATAAAAGTGACTGGAAGAAACAAATTTCAGTGGTGTTAGCTGAAATGCTAATTTCTCTCTTTGCGTCATCCGAGCTAAGGTGGAAACAACATGCAAGCAAAAAACGGAAATGATAACAAATAAACCTGCTCGGGGTTATGTAAGCTGGTGCGAAATTTTGACGCTAGAGCAAAACCAAGATACTCCTGTGGATATTGGAAATAATTTAAAGATCTTTGAATTTTTTTCTCCTCCTGTCTTCATTGGCTCAGGCAGTACAGTGAAGGCTCTTTCCGGTGGACTATCTCCTACCTCCATTAACTCCGGCTGCCCTGCTGTCTTCGTACGCGCCGGTCTGCTTGGTGCATTTGCCTTAAAACAAACTCAATGAAATTGTCTAGAAATTGAGATGGCATCTGAGATACTTTCAGCTTTAACAGAAATAATATACAAACTGCGGTTTAAGGGTTCATTAAAGTCTCTCGTTGCTAAGCTACATGGTTGCTACCCAGGTGCAAATTCACTTCCGGTCAGCCAAAATTTTTTCGCGCGCTTACATGTGCAGAGTTATAGCCAATTGATTTTTCCCTAGCAACGGCATCAAAAGATACTTTAATGGGCCCTTAATACAAGCATGACAAAACAACACACGTCGTAAAAAACTTTGATTAAGGTAATTCCCCTGAAATAAAACTGACAATAGATTTTCGTTCAAACTTTGCCCACTGAATATTTATCATATGAGAACTTCAATTTTGAAATAAAAAACGGGGGTGCCCATACTCATTAAGGAGCACTGGAGCATTGAAAATGACCCACTTTGGCATTATTTAACGCTTATTACAAGAATGCATTCCCAGTAATAATTGTAAATTTTTGTGACCGAGACTCATGAGAACACGCATTAAACTGGAGTCAATGCGTTGTATCGGACACAAATAAACTTTTTAAGTTTGATTTAGGCAGAAAGCTGAATCCTTGATTAAAATTTCAAGCAAATTTCTTGACATGGTTACCATGAGGCAAATTAGAAAAGACCACAGTTTACTTGCTATTTTCGCTATTTATTCAAATTTCAGCGATAGAAATCAGATCAGTCTTTCCTCAAGCAAAGTTTATGATAAGTTGATCACAATGACTGGAAAAAAAATTGGGGTGCCCGTGCTCGTTGGTGAGCTATAGCCATTTTTCAACTGAAAGAGCTCAATATCAAGGCAAATCCGCCTTGTTTTCAGTGTGCACGTGCACGAGAGCGCGCTAAATGACGCCATAAACTATGCGCAGAAAGGATACGCAGTGCAATTGTGAGGAATAACCTTTCAATTAGTGATACACAAAGAAAAAATATGCAGCCAAATTAAAGCAACAAGTTCCAGACCTTGACGACTTCAGATCACTGGAATTCTAAATACATGGTAATCGAACAGTGTTGAAAATATTTGAACATCTAAAGAGGGGTCTCTAACTGAATAGGAGAGTGGATATCACTGACACACTTCAGCCCGCCAGTACGTATTTCAGTTCAACCGATGAAGTATGGTGAAACGCTCGCGAAGATATACGAATGGATGTGATCATTTTTACCTTGGCGACCGTGCGAGTTGTTGTTTCATGAATAAAGAGCTTAAATTAGGACGATTAAAAAACTGCGTTTCTGGTCAGAGGATCAGGACTGCTAAACGCATTATCACTGAGTGTGACCTACACTGGTACACCAAATGTTCCTAGAAGCTTCTAGAATACGAGGAATTAAAAAAGAAAGAATAAAGTCTTAGGCCCGTTTCAAACGCCGTGCTTAAGTCGTGCCGAACTCAATTCATTATTTAGGTTCGACTTTGGCGCGGCTGTAGCACGGCGTTTGAAACCATTTAAGAATTAGGTTCGACTCTGCCGTGTAGCACGGCAAGCTCTGTCGTGCTACCCGACTTTGGCACGGCATGGTTTCAAACGGCGTGCTATTGCCGTGCCGAACTAAATAAGTAAATAACTAAAATTATCATTTTGGATTTATCCGTTGGACCGCTGGTGCGTAAGATCGTCTCTTTTCTAAACGCCCAGTGAATTCCCAGTGAGTGAATTAAGCTTGACCATGGCTCGACGTTTGAAACCAAGTCGTGCCAATGTCGTGCTACAGTCGAGCCAAATTGAATTTAGTTCGGCACGACTTTAGCACGGCGTTTGAAACGGGCCTTATTGGTTTAAGACATTTTTTACAACATGACAATAAAATTTCAAAAGGGGTGCCAGGCTTTCGTCATCTCACTACTTTTAATGCTTTAATACCTTATATGAGTATTTTTAATTCTGAGAAAACCATTAGAAGACCATTATAGTAAGGTTTTTAGTGATGAAAATATGTCCGGGTTTTGATTTCTTCAAAGGCATCACTGCTGATTATAGCGCGCAAGCTTAATCATAATGATCTAATGAGTACAGCAATGGTTATAAACGTACGGTGTATTCGTTTCGTAGCCCTTCAGACTATAAAACAATATCGTGAAATGTGCAAATTCTGCGTAATTTGGACAACGTCAGATGTTTTGTATTTTCACTAGGAATTTAACACTGACAAGCTAATTGCAGATTGCAAGTTTTTTTTACCAACAGGGGTCAAAAATGATGCGTTTTAGCAAAACCCGGATGTAAAATTATCTCTGTCTAAGCAGCCGTTTCTAGACACTTCCTGCGTCACTAAGCATTTCAGTGACAGCTGCGACTTGAGCAAAACATAGCAAACCTGAATAAGCTTTCGCTTAAACTTGTATATTGTTGGACAGGTAAACTGCAAGACTGACCCGAGAGAGGTACAGAGAATCTCCTGTGTTAGCCAGGGAGTTGAATATGATGGCGGCACCCACTTCTACTATTTGTACTGCTTAAGCAATAAACTGATCAAAAGCTTCCAGCTAACTCAGTGGTCGAAGAGACAATGAGAGTAACTGTTAAACGCTAAAAAGTTAGAGTGACAAAACTAACAACATTTAAGATAAGAGAAATATATGTGGGCTGACCAAGACTCAGACTGTTGGACAGCCATGGAAGCTCATGGATGATCACTAGGCGAACATAAACAAGATAGTGAGTTGGTTAGCCAATAAGAGAACGACGTTTGTGGTAGAACTCTAGTAGATTTACGCTAAAACAAGCTCATAACCTAATTGTTTAATAGAAACATGATTTGTAACTAATCAGAGCGAGCATTTTCTTTCTTAGGATTGTTTTCTAAAAATAAATAGAGTCAACAATACGGTTACGTAATTTTAAGTTTAGATGAGTATTTCACTTGGTTAGGTTCTGAATCTTCGTGGAAAGTCTCCAGGAATGATTTGCCAGAAAAACTTTAATGTAAGAAGACATTTTTGCACTTTGAGAGTGTGGCCGACAACTGATTCAAAGGAAAAAACTGGGTCTCCAACTGCATTGGAACCCATGACCTCGTACCGATACGTCGGTCGGCGCAACTTTAACTGTAGAATCACCTCCGCAAAAAAAACGCATGATCGTGTTTTTACGGGCGCTCTGATTACAACTACGGAGAAACTCATAGGTTAATAGGTAACATACGTTTGCCAGAACCAGTATTGATGAAAGCGTGCGATGTGAAGATTCAGAATAATGAGAGATGATGAATTTTTAGCTCACTGAATAAAATAAAACAGGCAACGATTCTTCAGTGTTAGACGATTAAAACACACGAAAGGGGAAGATATATTTTAGATATAATTTTATAACAGCAGATTGGGTATCACAAAAGTCAAGGTTGCATGCCAGTGTATCAGCTGAATGTTATGAAAGGAGCTAAAACGGATTTACATTCCTTGCTGTGACTTACAGATTATTTCACCGCGCATGAAGCTCGAGCAGGCATGCAACTGAACAGGTGATAACGAACCCCGCTATAACGAAGACCCGTTATAACGAACAACATTTGAAAGCCCGGCTGAATTACAGTAAAATATATGGAAACAAACCCAGTAATAACGAACCCCGGTATAACGAAATCCCCGCTATAACGAATTGATTTTGACGGTCCAACGCACAATTTACCCCGCTATAACGAATATTTTGTCCTGTCGCTCGTAGTCAGTAAAAACGACATGATGATACAAATGGTTGATAAGCCAAACACGACTCCTATTGGTCAAGATAGGGAAACTTTGACCTTCAAAGCTCTGCTTTATTTTAATGTGCTTTTCACGCGCAAGTCTGTAGACTGTTTTACGTGGTCTATATCACACTGTTCATCTTGGTTACCCCGCTATAACGAGTATTTTTGTTGTTAACCAGATAATTCGTTATAAAGGGGTCTTCGCTATAACGAAGACCCCGCTATAACGAACATTTTTTTCGGTACCGTGGCACTTCGTTAAAGCGGGGTTCCACTGTACTTAAAAAATCCAAATACCTCCTAAATTAAGACAGTAAGTAAGGAAAACTTTGCAACTTTTAAGTATTAAAAGAAATACTCGGAAAAGTTTATACTTCAAAAATAGTTGACATCAGGAGTTCCTATTGACACCACAGCCGTTCGTTCTGCCTTTAAAAGCGTGTTCCTAAAATTAGTTGCTTTGGTTATGTTTTTTTTCTTTTTCTTTCCTTGCTTTCACGAAAACGTTTGTTTGCGCTTCAATTGTGATCTCTTTTAGCGACCGAGTTTTTTACTTTTCTATGTCTCATTTAATTTTAAATCTAATTGCAAACAATTCGTTCAAGAGAGATTTTTGTCATGTTAGACTAATGCAGTGATTCTGGTAATGATTCCCTTCCATATTTGCGGTCAAAAGGTTTGAGAACATTGGAGAATTCAGTGATGATAATCCCACTAAAATGTGAAAAAAGTAAACTCCCTTTATATAAAACATGTGGTATCCTGACAAGATTTATTTACAGTGTGGACGCAAACAACAGTCTTTCTAAATATTAAAATGTCTCTTCAGAGTCAATTTCGAGCACTCTTTTAACGGCTTGGATACTATTAAACAAGAAGAACAGTGCATGTGCTTCATCTTACCGTTCAGTGTTCGTGGAGCTATATTCAGAACTGGACCCCGAACTACTTTTTGAGCTGGAACTTCGAGAACTTCCCCACCAACCTTCGCATGTGCCAAGAACATCCACTGTTAGGATGACTGCAAGAATCACGAGAACAAGTGTGTACGGTTTCATCTCTGTTACGCGCGCGCTGTGGACTGATGTGGTTCCAAGCCAAACCGAATTTGGTCTTGTTAACACTGAATACTCCGCCTGCTTTTATGGGGAAAAACAGTTGTGAGGAAGTTTCGAAATGATACCGGTTTTAGCAAATACCAGACGTAAAATCATTTTTGTCTAAGCGGTTTTGAGACACTTCCTTACTGGAAGTCTAACAGGATCTGAAGGGAGCTGATTGCCATCTAACTTCCCCTTTACATTCTATACAAAAGCGTAACAAAACATATAAACTAGTGCACGCAAAGAAAAAAAATGATGCCAAATTAAAGCAACAAGTTCCAGACCTTGACGACTGCGGATCACTGGAATTCAAAAAACATGATGATAATAGAGCAGTGTTGAAAATATTTCAACAAATAAATACTGAGCCGAATGGATATCACTGACACACTTCGGTACGCTAATACAGGATTGCTAACATGTGACTGCACTGGTACACCAAATGTTCCTAGAACACAAGGAATTAATAAAGAAAGAACAAAGTTCTATTGGTTTTAAGACATTTTTTTACTACATGACGATAAAATTTCAAAAGGGGTCTGCTGGCCTGTTTTCATTATTTTAATACCATGTAATTTAAGAACCTCTTAAGAACGTTTTCAGAACCTCAAAAAGCAAAAAATATAAGAACGGTCAGTCTCAGCTCCAAAATTAGACGTTCTTATATAAAACTGAAGAATGTTTATAAACTTAAACAGTTATATATCCGTATTGTTTACGTTGGCCTGGTGATCATCCATGGCTGTCCAACAGTCCGAGTCTAGGTCAGCCCACATATATCTTACTCTCACTGTACCAGTTTAGCAGTCAGCGTTTCAGTAACAATTACTCTCACTGTAGCAGTCTCGTCGACCTTTATTGAGAGCATCCATTTAGTTAGAAACTTCCGATTTTTATTGCTTAAGCAGTAGAAGTCAGTGCAAACGCAGTGCTTTAAAAATAAACGCCATTATATTCAACTCCCTCACACAAGAGATTCTTTGTATCTCTCTCGGGTCAGTCTTGCAGTTTACCTGTCCAACAATATACAAACTGCTTAGACAGAGATAATTTTACATCCGGTTTTTGCTAAAACGGATCATTTTTGACCCCCATTGGTCAAGAAACTTACAATGTGCAATGTGATTCAAAATACAAAACATCGTTTTGTCCAAAATACACAGAATTTGCACATTTCACGTTATTGTTTGATAGTCTGAAGGGTTCCAACATGAATAAAGGTGTACACCGCTCGTTCAAAACCATTACTGCACTCATTATGATTAAGCTTGAGCGCTATAATCAGCATGAGTTTGAAGAAATCAAAACCCGGACATATTTTCATCACAAAAATGACTTTTTGTAATGGTCTTGTTTTCTAAAAAAAATTCTCATATAAGGTAATAAAGCATAAAAAAAATTATGAGACAAGGGGTTTTAAATACACAGGGATGTGATGAAGAAAACCTGGCGGGACTCGCCACATGGTAGATGTTATGTGATTACACGTGTCGTCTCTCATACCTCGGTTGTTACGCGTGTGTCTACCTCTTTTGTAGTCTATAACCCTAACACATCGATTTCCGAGGATGGTTTTCAGCAAAGGCTGATTTTGTATTAATGTCC
>JAHPZR010039873.1:0-12868 GCA_019787425.1 Platygyra sinensis | reverse complement strand
TTGCGTTTTGCTTTGTTTGCTCTTTATTTGTTCCCCTTTTAGTTTCCATCTCATTTTTTTCCCCTTTTTTTTCTTATACATAGGTGCTAGCGATACCGATTAAATACAAACTAACAATGCATTAGGTGAATAATTAACAGCTTTCGAAAACAGTCTTCAATATAAAATGTTCATTCATTGGTACGTATCAGTTCTAACCCTGAGTTAGAGCAGAGAGAATATATTGTCATATTTGGAACAAATGCTACGTATCTTTACTATGCAGATTTCTAGAAGCCAGCAATTCAAGCAGTTTATTTACTTATTTCTTTTTATCTATTTTTTTCGTAGAATTCAGACCATACTGTCTTCATTGAGCTGGAGCAAGTTACCGTAATGATTTCTTCTTTCTTTAGTTTCGCTTTTCATGTACAAATACCTTGTAATTCTCATTTACTAGTACAATGATACATGACAATTTTTTGCGACAACATCAGCTTTTGTTACTTTTTTGTTCAGATACATATCTTTGACGTAATGATTTACATAAACTCCTACATGTTTCCGGGGAATATTATCGTACGTGCATACTGTACTCACATATACCATCTGGCAGTTAATGATACTGTCACTAGTATTCTCAAAAAGCTGCCATATGATATCAGAGCAATGATATCATGACTGAGGAAAAGTTCATGAAAAATGATTAGTGAGGCAATGAAAACATTGTGCAGCCTATAAACAAATGTTTTGGGCTTGTCACAGACACAGCCGATGAGAAAACAATCTAGAAAACTGTGTCAAGGTTTATGACAGTCATAGATGCATTGCTTTGGTTCTGTCTTTCCCTGTTTAAGGGTGTCGGGCGTACAACATTTCTTTTATTGATTTTAAGGCACTCTCGCAACGATCGCCGAAACTTTGGTACCCTCCAGGCGTACAAAAAAGTATCCATAAGGGAAGATAAGTACAGAAAAATATGAGCAACGACAGAAAACTTTCTGTATGGCTTGGAATCTAGACATTTACAGAAATTCAAAATCTGGATCTTTATATAGAATGGTAAAAATGATGCACAAAACAAGATCAAGATCATCAAGGATGTGCTTGCCATTTTTCTTTCTCTCGACGGAGTGTCATTGTTGAAATGGATGCAGCGAATCTGGAGAGTTCGGATCCTCGTCTGGACAGCGAGCGAAAAATACGAAAATAAACAACCAGTAGCAACAAAACGGGAAATGTGAAATGTGTATGAGAGAACGTTAATAAAACGATGGTCCACGATTTCCCTGAAAACGGATAGGGCGCAGGTAATGCCATTGCCAGCGGCCAACTGAGTAAGATGTGCAAAACCACTCGACGTGCTGTTACTCTCTCGCTGTAGTGTAAAGGATCGGTGACTGCTAGATAACGGTCTAACGCCAGTGCTATAACTGTCCATATCCCACTTATAAGAGTTGAACCCCCTCCTACATTAATGACAGTAGCTATCCACTTTGGTTCGGCTTCGTCAGCATACTGAAGGTATCCAGCCACAGCGCGACCATAACCGATTAAGAGTCCAATTAACAGGTCACTGAAAGCCAAGTTGGCGATGAAATACGTGGTGGGTGTGCGAAGACATCGAAGTGGATCCAACAATATAGAGATAAGAAGAAGGAGATTTCCGCAAATGGTGAGAGTCGCTAGGATAAAGTCGATGATTGTCAAGGAAAGAAGAAAAGAAGAGGTGCTCTCCGCAACAGACATTTAGTTTTCACTAGAAATCAAATACACATTTTTGGGACCGCTCTAACCGGATCGCGTGTATTTTGTCTGACGCATGGTGGATTTACATATAAAATTATGTCGATTACCTCGCAAAGCAAACACGCAAGCCGATTTCCCTTTTCTCTTAATCGCCGCTCAGTTGAGCAAGTTCAGTCTCTATCAGCTGCTGATAGTTCTTGAAATTGATAGCTTTATATATTTTTTTTTTGGCCAGCTATTTCAAAGTCGCATCGCCATTCGTACCTGTTTGATTCGATCACGTTTTCTTTGGTTTTAAAAATCATATCTACAAATGAAAACTGTCATCTCTTTACTTTTGGTTTAATTAAATGTAAATACTTCAGGCCTTCTGCTTCTTCTTTGGTGAGATTAAAAACAAGGTAGATAAATACAATTAATACAATAATATAAAGTGGTAAAAAATATATAACTTTCTGCACCTGCTATATATTTTTCGTCTATTAATTATCGCACTCAGAATACGATTACTTTAGCTAAACTGCTTTTCTGGACACGCAGTCTGAAAAAAGTCTTAACATTTAGCCTGTGTGCTAATGTCACTTGCTTATTAATAAAAGTCCAGTTTTTATTTCAATGACTATGATGATCTGGAATTAAGAGCTAAGTCCAAATGTAAGATTGAAAAAAAAAAGGTTCGAACGAGACATGATAAGAAAAATACGAAAAACAACCTAAAAACCAAGACAAAACAAAAAAAAAAGATCAAATAGCACCACGTTGGTATGGTGTGTGATTCTTTGATACGTGCGGTCTTCTGGTGAAGGTGAGTTAGGGGACGACGTTTCTGCAAATCCTTAGTATAATTGCCATCTTCCAAGAGACTATACCGATCTCCTTTTATTTGCATATCTTTTTTTTTTTAAAGTGATGTTGTCAATTATTTCTGTTTCTAGAGTATCGACATCCCTGTCATTTTCTTGATTGTCGTCCCAGAGACAATTTTCTGTTCTCCGGAAAAAAGAGATTATTAGCGTGGTGACTTGTTTTCATGTACAGGAAATTTCAAGAGGCCTGGTCGGCAAAAAAAAACACCTGGCACAGAATTGTCATGGCCGAGCTCACTTAGGTGAAACTCCGGCACTTAAGGTGAGGCACTCCATGTCACACAAAATAGGGATATATGGCAAGGATCATTGTTGCCTTACGTCCCACAAGGGGCTGAAAGGATTGTGCGAGTAAGTAAAGAGGATCCGGACATTGGAGAAGAGAATCAGCTCTTTACCCTCTGTCAGAGCTGTGTCCAGCATAATATTAAGCTTAGCCATAAAATCCTCGTCATAATATTTTGAAGAACAATCAGGCCTGTAGAGGGTGCCCACAAGAAAACGAGCGATTTCGGCAAGGAAATTTCAAGCCTTGGTGCCTCCACAGAGCTAATTTCCATGTTCTCTCTTCTTGTCGCCATTAGGTCTTCTCGAACAAACACCGCAAGCCCTTCATTCTTGCCATCGCTGTCTTTTCTGAACAGCCTAAAACCAGATGAAATAGATGAAATAATTATATGGCCCAGTCGAAAATATGTGTCACGCGATCTCATTCTTCAATGTTTTTTTTATATTTATATTTATTTATGTATATTTTATCATTTATTTTTAATTTATTTCATTGCTTACTAAACGAGAGGGCACATAATTTTAACTGCAATCTTTGTATGTATGCAGCATTGTAATGAAAGGCACCTCGGCTTTTCTCATGTAAAGTAGAACAAACAAAAAACAAATACAGATAAACAACCAATTATTCTATTTATATAACGCATTTTAAATAAACGTGTGATGCGGGACAACAAAACGTCTCCTTTTAATCCATCTTCCTCATTTAAATACATACGTAATTATTTGGTTGAACTCAAATTGCACAGATAATTGCAACCTCTCTCCTGGTTTATTTAAGTGAAAATAATTGCTCATTGATTCAAATCGATCAAATGCCCGTGAGTGTGATGACAGCGCTCGCTTATGTGGCCCGGGCTCGATTCCGGCTCTATGCCATGTGTGGGGTGAGTTTTTTGTTGGTTCTGGCCTTTCTCCGAGGCTTTTATCGGATTTTCCGGTTTTCTTCTTCCCCAAACAAACATTAAAAATTTCAATTCGAACACGAGGAACCGAATTATTGAAACCAGCTAAAGGGGAGGGGGGAGGAAGGGGGTGCGGCTTCGTCCCTAACTGTTTTTACTTCTTAATTTAATTTATTTTTTTTCAATGACTTTTGCTATTGACAATCTCACTCCACGATAAATAATAACAATCAAGCAAAACAAAAAAAAGAAGAAGAAGAAGAAGAAGAAGAAGAAGAAGAAGAAGAAGAAGAAGAAGAAGAAGAAGAAGAAGAAACAAACGAAGATAGAAAGGGAGTGGGAGAGGAAGACAGAAATAAATAACAAGACTTGGTAACCAAGTATCCATGGAAACAAATAAATCCCAGGAGTAAATGATTTATGGGTCAATGAAGGCCTTTTTAAACTAGAGCTTATTCAAAGTTGACTTTTTGTTTTGGTGTCGTTTATGTTAGAACCAAAGGGTCTTAAATTGAGGGATTGATCGTAGTTTCCACGTCCACGTCACAAACAGTGAAACCAGTTAGTTACTAGTAAGAGGGTCATCACAGACCGATTATAAGCATTTGTTTTCTAAAAATTGTGGAATAAATCTACAAAGTTGTGATCACTCCCCTTAAAATTGCAACTAAGAAACCAAAAATATATTTTATCCGATAAACTGTAAATTATAAGACTCTAAGCAAATATTGAAAATATCTTGAAGCAAAACGAAAAGCATTATCCGTGAAATTAACTTTCATTTGGCTAGCTTAAGATGTTGGATATATTCCGCTGCTGTTTCATTAAAGGTGAGCTAAAACGGGAAGCCAAAGCCCTTTTTTTTCGAAACACGAACTTCAAGCAGGCACTATTTCAGGACTGCGCTTTTCGGAAGCCACTTGAGTGCCTTGAAACTCTGATCGGCTAAGTGATTGGTTACATTTTCACATGCGGAGAGCGGTATAGGCGAAACATGATTCGACGTATCACTTTTTTCCCATGTGCAAATGGACAAATGTAGCACGTATAGGATTCTATACATGCAGGGTTTATTGCTTAAAAATCTCGCTATATATATAGTAAAAGTGCTTATTCTAACATGAACATTTAAGCCCAAATTTAAGCTACTCATTTCCATTTTTAAGGACTAATTTTGGTGTTACTTTGATGGTAGCTTCGTAATCGGCAGCTGTCTATATTTAGCTAATACTTTAACAGTCTATAGATCTTCGTTACACAATATATCTAAAACATAAGTTAAAAGATATACGGTAGCCAACTCTAGATCTTTCCTTACCATACGTGGTTGCCGTGTAAACTTAGTGAGTTCGAATGAAACTTAAAGGGGATAAGTTTCTAAAGAAACTATGGTGCTGCGTCGGTGGGAGTATTACAGGATAATTTGGTTTTATCAACTGAGTTGATAATGTGAATTGGCCACCGTAAAGAGATTTCGAATCTCTTTACGGTGGTCAATTCACATTATCAACTCAGTTGATAAAACCAAATTATCGAATAAAACTTGTCTATTTTGATAGAAAATCAGACTCACGGCATGGGTTGTTTTCTTTATTATTTAACATTTTTCGCGCCAGCCATTCCAGAATATCAGTTAAAGCTACCAAAACAATAGAGTTTATGTTCGCAAGTATAAATATGTTTTGGGCCCGACTCAGGCTCATTTTAGCCCGAGCCGTTAAACCGTATTCTGTGTTTGTTCTTTTTCCCCATTAACCTTATGAGAACACTCAGTGCAGATCTTCTCCAATGTCCGGATCCTCTTTACTTACTCGCACAATCCTTTCAGCCCCTTGTGGGACGTAAGGCAACAATGATCCTTGCCATATATCCCTATTTTGTGTGACATGGAGTGCCTCACCTTAAGTGCCGGAGTTTCACCTAAGTGAGCTCGGCCATGACAATTCTGTGCCAGGTGTTTTTTTTTGCCGACCAGGCCTCTTGAAATTTCCTGTACATGAAAACAAGTCACCACGCTAATAATCTCTTTTTTCCGGAGAACAGAAAATTGTCTCTGGGACGACAATCAAGAAAATGACAGGGATGTCGATACTCTAGAAACAGAAATAATTGACAACATCACTTTAAAAAAAAAAAGATATGCAAATAAAAGGAGATCGGTATAGTCTCTTGGAAGATGGCAATTATACTAAGGATTTGCAGAAACGTCGTCCCCTAACTCACCTTCACCAGAAGACCGCACGTATCAAAGAATCACACACCATACCAACGTGGTGCTATTTGATCTTTTTTTTTTTGTTTTGTCTTGGTTTTTAGGTTGTTTTTCGTATTTTTCTTATCATGTCTCGTTCGAACCTTTTTTTTTTCAATCTTACATTTGGACTTAGCTCTTAATTCCAGATCATCATAGTCATTGAAATAAAAACTGGACTTTTATTAATAAGCAAGTGACATTAGCACACAGGCTAAATGTTAAGACTTTTTTCAGACTGCGTGTCCAGAAAAGCAGTTTAGCTAAAGTAATCGTATTCTGAGTGCGATAATTAATAGACGAAAAATATATAGCAGGTGCAGAAAGTTATATATTTTTTACCACTTTATATTATTGTATTAATTGTATTTATCTACCTTGTTTTTAATCTCACCAAAGAAGAAGCAGAAGGCCTGAAGTATTTACATTTAATTAAACCAAAAGTAAAGAGATGACAGTTTTCATTTGTAGATATGATTTTTAAAACCAAAGAAAACGTGATCGAATCAAACAGGTACGAATGGCGATGCGACTTTGAAATAGCTGGCCAAAAAAAAATATATAAAGCTATCAATTTCAAGAACTATCAGCAGCTGATAGAGACTGAACTTGCTCAACTGAGCGGCGATTAAGAGAAAAGGGAAA
This sequence comes from Platygyra sinensis, assembly GCA_019787425.1. Classification (NCBI taxonomy): domain Eukaryota; kingdom Metazoa; phylum Cnidaria; class Anthozoa; order Scleractinia; family Merulinidae; genus Platygyra; species Platygyra sinensis. Next base: position 6,185 of record JAHPZR010039873.1, on the reverse strand, counting down.
TCGGCTTGCGTGTTTGCTTTGCGAGGTAATCGACATAATTTTATATGTAAATCCACCATGCGTCAGACAAAATACACGCGATCCGGTTAGAGCGGTCCCAAAAATGTGTATTTGATTTCTAGTGAAAACTAAATGTCTGTTGCGGAGAGCACCTCTTCTTTTCTTCTTTCCTTGACAATCATCGACTTTATCCTAGCGACTCTCACCATTTGCGGAAATCTCCTTCTTCTTATCTCTATATTGTTGGATCCACTTCGATGTCTTCGCACACCCACCACGTATTTCATCGCCAACTTGGCTTTCAGTGACCTGTTAATTGGACTCTTAATCGGTTATGGTCGCGCTGTGGCTGGATACCTTCAGTATGCTGACGAAGCCGAACCAAAGTGGATAGCTACTGTCATTAATGTAGGAGGGGGTTCAACTCTTATAAGTGGGATATGGACAGTTATAGCACTGGCGTTAGACCGTTATCTAGCAGTCACCGATCCTTTACACTACAGCGAGAGAGTAACAGCACGTCGAGTGGTTTTGCACATCTTACTCAGTTGGCCGCTGGCAATGGCATTACCTGCGCCCTATCCGTTTTCAGGGAAATCGTGGACCATCGTTTTATTAACGTTCTCTCATACACATTTCACATTTCCCGTTTTGTTGCTACTGGTTGTTTATTTTCGTATTTTTCGCTCGCTGTCCAGACGAGGATCCGAACTCTCCAGATTCGCTGCATCCATTTCAACAATGACACTCCGTCGAGAGAAAGAAAAATGGCAAGCACATCCTTGATGATCTTGATCTTGTTTTGTGCATCATTTTTACCATTCTATATAAAGATCCAGATTTTGAATTTCTGTAAATGTCTAGATTCCAAGCCATACAGAAAGTTTTCTGTCGTTGCTCATATTTTTCTGTACTTATCTTCCCTTATGGATACTTTTTTGTACGCCTGGAGGGTACCAAAGTTTCGGCGATCGTTGCGAGAGTGCCTTAAAATCAATAAAAGAAATGTTGTACGCCCGACACCCTTAAACAGGGAAAGACAGAACCAAAGCAATGCATCTATGACTGTCATAAACCTTGACACAGTTTTCTAGATTGTTTTCTCATCGGCTGTGTCTGTGACAAGCCCAAAACATTTGTTTATAGGCTGCACAATGTTTTCATTGCCTCACTAATCATTTTTCATGAACTTTTCCTCAGTCATGATATCATTGCTCTGATATCATATGGCAGCTTTTTGAGAATACTAGTGACAGTATCATTAACTGCCAGATGGTATATGTGAGTACAGTATGCACGTACGATAATATTCCCCGGAAACATGTAGGAGTTTATGTAAATCATTACGTCAAAGATATGTATCTGAACAAAAAAGTAACAAAAGCTGATGTTGTCGCAAAAAATTGTCATGTATCATTGTACTAGTAAATGAGAATTACAAGGTATTTGTACATGAAAAGCGAAACTAAAGAAAGAAGAAATCATTACGGTAACTTGCTCCAGCTCAATGAAGACAGTATGGTCTGAATTCTACGAAAAAAATAGATAAAAAGAAATAAGTAAATAAACTGCTTGAATTGCTGGCTTCTAGAAATCTGCATAGTAAAGATACGTAGCATTTGTTCCAAATATGACAATATATTCTCTCTGCTCTAACTCAGGGTTAGAACTGATACGTACCAATGAATGAACATTTTATATTGAAGACTGTTTTCGAAAGCTGTTAATTATTCACCTAATGCATTGTTAGTTTGTATTTAATCGGTATCGCTAGCACCTATGTATAAGAAAAAAAAGGGGAAAAAAATGAGATGGAAACTAAAAGGGGAACAAATAAAGAGCAAACAAAGCAAAACGCAAATCATAAACAAACAAACAAACAAACAAACAAAAAAGCCAAGACAAAAAAGGATTGGTTGTCATAGGGGCCTTGCATACGGCTGGCGCGCGGGATATTTGAATTGACCAATCAGGATTCAGCAGGTGGGAAAAAATTTACTGTCCTCACATCAATGTAAGTTGACAGGAAAGGCACTGAAATCAAGCAACTTTCCTCATAGGAGATTACATTAAATATTCACTAAAGGGGATTTATAATTCCAAAAACTATTTCACAGTGCAAAAAGTGAAAAATATGAAACATCTTGTGTCTTTAAGCTTCTAATATGGCGCCAAATAGTAGTTCGTCGAGCACAGCCATGTAGGATAATAGTTGTTATAATTTAAACAAATTGTGCTGTTCGTCGTCAAATTAAACCCGAAATTCTCTAGTTAATTATTAAGAGGCCAAAGCAACTTTACCATTGTCTTTATTTTAGCTAGCGGCGAAGAAAAAGGCTATTTTCGTGTCGTTTCGATAGGACACCTAATTTTTGATTGCCGCATGTACTGCGGGCTCAGCCGCCGTATGCAAGGTAGAAAAGTACTGCATTTCTTGACATGAAGAGGGCCAAAAGTATATAATGGGCTCAATTTCATGTAATAAACCTTCCAGATAAAATTCTCTCTTCTTTATGTTTCACACGGTGAAAAAAGCGATATGTCCAATCAGCTTCCAGTATAGCTTTTTCACATGTGAAAAATATAACCAATGGGTGTTGAGTAGAATCACCCATTATCCAATCAGAACATAACACTCAAATGGGTTCCGTGGCGCGCCGGTTGAGAAAACATGTTTGTGTTTCTCGCAAAACATGGCTTCGGTAAATTCTGTTCCACCTGAAACAACTTTAGAGGCTTATATCAAGGAGCAAGCAAACAAAAACACGTTGCGTAAAACAAAAGAAATGTTTCCTTACTCAAAGAATTTATGAGAATGAAAGGAAAAGACGAAGAATTTAAAAATATTGAACCGAGAGAGCTCGACGAAATACTGTACGCATTCATTCTGGCGGTGAAAAAAGAGGACGGAGAAAAGTATGAACCAACAACACTACGGTCGTTTGTATCCAGCTTTGACCGCTATCTACGGAAGAAAGGTTACCCCACAGCCATCATAGAAGGACAGGAATTCAGAAAAAACCAGAGAAACACTAAGGATTTGACAGTCCGGCACAGTTATCAAATTTGATAACCCCATGACGTCACAACATGGTGGCAATTCATAACTCGGTGAATTTTCCGAGAACATCAACTTTGTTTGTTCAATCTTCGGTTGCGTTTGTGTTGTATACCCATAGTTCCACGCGATTAACTTGAGAGGAAAACAAACTTCACGGGTGCACAAAATGGCGGCCATTGGTTGAGTGATTGTGCAAGTTTTTGCTCAATGATTAGAGAAGACTGCCCAAAGATGACAGTTTATTTCAGGTATGTTTGTACTCTTTGCCGTCAATTTTAAACCAGTTAGGCATTTTTGTGGAACACGCAGAAAATATGCTGTGTTCTTCAGTTATTTTTCTTTCGATGCATCGCTTACTCATCTAAGGGCACAAAGAATTGTACGAGGGCACTGTGTTTTTTTTTTAATTTCCTGTCTGATTCCATTACTGACTGCCATGTTTAATTTCTTGTGCCTCTAGGGAATGAGTAGTGTCAAGTGGAAGAACTATGGATCCTCGATTACAGAAATAGCTGCTTTGTGTCGTTTATGTGCAAAGCCGGCAAAAACTAAAACGAAACCAGGAGAGAGAAAGGAAGTGTTTAGGATTGAATTCTTCTCTTATGGTGTGAAATTAGAAGAAGACGTTGACTTTGTATACCCGCGTCTAGTGTGCCAGTCATGCTCTCGTTATTTTTATCGTTTGAGAAGTTCAGATCATCCTCCCGAATCACATAGTTTACCATTTGCGTGGGAGCCACATAGTACAGTGAAGAAGATGAAAATTGTGTGAATGAATCACTCTCACCAAGGTATGCAATGTGATACACTGTGCATTGTCGTTTTAATTTTAGAATAATTTTCTGAGCTTGCTATAAGTAACTTTGCAATATTTTGGTGTTTGCATTACTTCACTTGTCCAAAATCTAGCACATAATTTTCATACTCAGTAAGCCTGAAAAAAGTAATTACCGTATTTCCTCGAATACTAGCCGTCCCTTTGACCGAAATATTTGAAATTATCGCCTCCCCTGAAGAATCGCTCCCCCCCCCACTCCCCTTCGCCATTTTGTCTTTCTCTTATCCCCTCTCACTCAAGTTAAAAATTGATATCTTATTGGGTAACAAACAAGCTTTCATTAATTGTTTACAACTGAATGGTTACAGAAGCAACAGTTTTTATAGTTTTTTTCTATGGTAATGTTCATGTATTTCACTCTTTCTGTTATTGCTTGGTATAATAAAACCAAATATATGGGACAGGACCTCTTGTGAGAAATATTTGAAATAATCGCCTCCCTCGAATAATCACCCCTTTTCGTGCAAAAATAGAAACAATCGCACCCGGCTATTATTCGAGGAAATACGGTAATATTGTTTTTCATGTAGGGTGATTATCAAGGTATCTGTACTGTCATTCATTTTATTAAATGCACCACAAAAGAAAACAAAGGGAAAGAAAGATCTTGCAGGACAGACATTTGGAAAATTAGTGCTACAGTATTAAAAGATCCTGGTATGAGATGATTATTGCAAGATATGAATTAATTTTCAACTAGTAAGGGTAAAGGCATCTCTATAGTCACTTAGTTGAGTAATAATACTAAAATCTATTACAATGTTATTGTTATGCAAAATGGTTAATGAATACCCTGATTACTATTGAGTACTTTGAAATAAATGTAAGCACTAAAGTGTCTTTCCTTGTTTAACCATAGTAAATGGCCAAACAAACTGAATCAAGCAAGAAGTGAGCCTGCTAAGAGAGAAGAGCTGGCCAGACATTGTTCTTCAAATACTGTTGGTGCCTTACTATACACCTTATTCACAAATGGCCGCCAACCTGGGACAAGCGGGCAACCAAACATGGAATCGAGGCGTTTTGGGATAAAAGTTTGTTTTCGTTCAAACTTTAGCCAATTAACTGGCCAACTTACGTTGACATTATCGGTCATCTAAAAGCGATTTCTTTAATGCGACAGTTTCCTGACTGCTAATTTCATTGGGGATTAGTTCGAGTTCAACTAATTGCTGTGTTCCTCTTTGCAACCAGAGAGGAACCGTAAACGCCAACGGAAAGAGAGTCGGCTTCTTCCATTTTCCAAAAGATCCAAACCTTCGAGCTCAATGGCTGCAGATGATTCGAAGAGACGTTGGAACGAAATTCAAACTGACGAAAATTACAAAAATTTGCTCACTGCATTTTCGTGAAAGCGAAATCAAAAAAGGCCTTGGAGGAAAGAAGATGAGTGTAGACATCAGCGCAGTTCCTTCGAAATTTGCATGGCGCACTTCAACGCGAAAGAGAAAGCCGCCTTCTGAAAGATTTTCACCGAAGAAGAGCAAGCGTCGACTGGAAGAATCATTCACGGTAAGCAGCGACATAACATCCGAAGCTGACGATACAGTTTCTCTGCAACAGCTGACAACGTAAATACTGAATCACAAGATTGACGCAAGTCATTACGATTCCAGTTGTTTAATGCAAGTTAAGAGGAAACTGCGCGGTTAGATGAGGAACTTGGAAATTCAGAAGCCCAATTGAGAAATGCCCAGGCAGAAATTAAGCGTCAACTCGGGGAAAATTGAAGTCACGCATGTTTTGCAAAGATAATCTGTCTAAAGATGAATCTATTTCGTTTTACACTGGGTTTCCAAACTTGCAGGCATTCCAGGCCACGCTGGTATACTTAAACCCAGGAGAAAACGGACAAAACATCCGCCACTGGCTACTGTATCGTCCGTTCAACGTAAGGTGGCCAGTTAATTGGCTAAAGTTTGCACGAGAACAAACTTTTATCCCAAAACGCCTCGATTCCATGTTTGGTTGCGCGCTCGTCCCAGGTTGGCGGCCATTTGTGAATAAGGTGTATGTTAAGAGGTAAATACATGTATGACATGTATGTATGATGCCATTGGGAAAATTAAGTTATATTATTTCTTCTTTGTAAAGTTTAATATTCTTTAGCTCTGCCCAGTTTGTGCAATTTACATTGTGCGCTGAACCATCATTGTTGTAGGATAGATAGAGCAGGAAACAATTTATATCTATATATATGTTGTGGGTTAATTTGTTTTCTAAGTCAGAATGATTCCAACCCAGATTAATTTGTTTCAACCACGGTTAAATTTTTCATATCAGTTT
>JAHPZR010039872.1:90000-120462 GCA_019787425.1 Platygyra sinensis | reverse complement strand
TCAGGAGGAGTCTCACGTGAGGTCATCCAAGGTCGATGAATGAATAATTAGCAGAGTACATAGCTCAAAATAGAAACAAGGGTTGTTGATTAACTGAAAGTTATTTCATATATGCAATAAATTGTGATGATATCGGAGCAGTTTACAATTTATTGGGTCTGAAAATCGGACAGTCTCGCCCTTTTGGTGCCATAACACCATGTTGTGACGGATGACAATCAAGAGAGTGGGCTGCTTAATTGCGTTATCTAAAAATCTACACATAGATGCTGAACAAAACCTATTAAATACACATTGTTTGTGTATTACAGGCAAGCGGGTCCACAATTGGTACAACAAGTTCTCACCTGCAGACCAGGCAAGTGCACCCCGGTTTCTCGAGTTGCTATTAAATAAAATAGCCAGTATGCCCACTATATTTGTGACACCCTCACTCATGTTTTCGAATAGTTCCACTCATATAACAAGCTGGAGTTTCACTGGATTGCTCAGCGCCGCTGTTCAGAATACTCAGTACAAGTGATTTAGAGTCCGAAAGTAAATTCCCTTTGGTGAATTTTACTTGTTGTTGTAGGTTAGGTTGATTTGAAGGTTCATACAGCTAAATTCAAGCGCAAATGATAAGAATAAACTGCCACTGATATAATTGTATGTTTTGCTGTTTCTGTAATTCTACGTCAATGACTAGTAAAATGGCCGGGCTAAGAACAACTCACATCAACTTAATACTTGTCTGCTTCTACCTGGCGGTTTATCTTAGTAATCCTTATTACAAAATTCTGACCACGTATCAAGGAATTGTACTTAATTTCATGTAGAAGTCTTCTTTCCAGGCATTTTCTTTACAGTTTGTCCGGGTTTATATTACTTTCCTCTCTTCGCCAAAAATTAAGGGTTGACCTGGCTTTCAGATATAACAGTAACACATATTAAGGGCCATTTAACATAGCCCCGAAATTGTTGCCGGTAAAATAATGTGAATAAGACCCCTTTTAACCGGCTACCTCTATTAAGCGACCGCAGCCACCTTTTTGGTTGTTCCGATGAGAGTTTTTCTATCATGATTTTCTTTCGCCCTATTAAACGGCGACCCCAAAATTTATAACACGAAATATTGTAGTCCAAGCGGCCAACGTACACGCTACATGTGCTTTAATCGATTCCACACGAAACGTACTGACAAATTCAAACGACTGAGTGCGGTTTATAAACGATGAAAGCGAAGAAAACGATAAAGAGCTAGTGATTGCTACAAACAAAATAAATTACAAGTTATGAACGAATACAGCAAAAGAAACAAAAATAACGAGCAAAGGTAGACGGTACTTACAAAGTTGTTTGACAAGGGCGGCTAGGAACACGCCAAAGGAAAGCGGAGACGGTGAATTGAAACTGGAAGACTATAATCTCGCAATGGAAATGCACAAAAAGACTAAAAAGCGCATACAAAAGAGACTGAAACAAAGCGAACTTATGCGAAGAAACCTAACAGAAAATTGATTACGTGGCAGCAAGATAAACGAAAAGAAAGCGATGATGACGGAAAGAATGCGCGGGCGCAAACGGAAAAAATAAACGAAATAATTAAATGCAACTTACCTTTTAATGCATTTGCCGATTGACCGTCTCAGGCGATAAAAATACCTCACGTACGTCAGGCAAACATTAGGCGGGGATGAATAAAATCGCTGTCCTCTTCAATGTCGATATCATGTCGTTCGAATTCAAGTTTGAATTTTTCTTTAGGTCTTGCAGAAGTCCTTTTTGAATCGAAGACGCAGTCTTGCCACAAAATCGACATAAATTTGCTGTTTTGATTCTATGGGTACCAGCATCCGCCATCTCAATACCTAGGAACACATCAATTGCAGATGTAGATATGGCCGCCGTTACGAACAGCACATCGCAAATCAAAACAACCCCGTGCACTTTTTTCACAGATCGTGCACAGCACTAAAACCAGATTAAATCTCAAGTATATAGCGTGAAGATTAACGACATATTTTTTGTGATTGTCGCAAAAATCTGCAAGCAACTTAAATCTAATGACAAAATGAAAAACATACCTGATCTGTATGCAAAATTGCAAGCGCTGTTTCACTTTACGAGTAGCATTTGACATCGTTTACGCTGGTCTTCAGCCGCCATCTTCAAAACACGCGAGGCTCTTCCTTTCTTGGTACTTATCGAATAGAATTACGGGTAAATTACCCGAGCATAATCGAACAAATAATTAGCAAAGCGAAGTGAATTTTTGAAATGGCCGCCATTATATGACGTCACATGGTTATCAAATCTGATAACTATCCCGGACTGTTCAATTCTAATTTTTCGTTCTGTCTTTAAATGGCTTACTTGTTGTTTACCATCCTCTTTACTTGATTTCGACTTGGTTCGCTTGGATTTCCCACCGGATTTCCTTAAATTGCTTTTTCTTCTCCAATGATCTTTCCTTTTTTTCGGAATCGACCCTGGCTGGAGTTCTCGTTTATATCCAGGCATCTACATTGGACGCCCAAAGCAAGGCTCTTCAAAGTGTTTAGAACAGAAAACAAAAAGGTTCTTATAAATATCGCGCACTTTCCTTTAGTACAGGACTACTGTGCAAAGAGACTCCGGTATTGAGATCAGCGATATTACTGCAACCATGCACAATACATCTTTTTCCCGGCATTTTTTAACTCTACATTCACCTATATTACTGGTAAAAAAGATAACAAACATGCACTTTAGTAGATCTTATTTATGATGTGAAGGTATTCGTAACGAGTATGACGTCCCTAGGCCCATACTTCCTACTACACGGTAGGAACCTGGCCTATTAATGGCAGACGCAAAATTACGAAAAATACCGTCAGAGAAAACGGACTTCCAGTCCTCAGGTTGAAAGACTGCTTGGCCTGGTAAGTAACCGCTACGTAAACTTTCGAAAACTCCACAAACATAAACTTCGGAAAATTTTTTCCAACTGTCATTTTAAAAACAATTTATGTGTGGCTTCATAGCTCAGTTGGTAGAGCATCGCACCGATATCGCGGAGGTCATGGGTTCGAATCCCGTTGAAGCCCTGATTTTTTTTTCAGGCTTCTTCTTTCCAGTTGCTTAAATTGGAAAATTTACAACGATGATCACTCTTCACATTCATCTACAACCGCAGTACAAATATGAATTATTTCATATATACTTCACATCATTTCGCTGCACGGGAAAATATGAACTCAATAAATTGACCTTACTCCTTGCAATGTGAATTTAACAACATTGGAATTTAACAACATTGGCTTGTTGGATGTAGCTTGCATTTGCATTTTTATTTGTAAATAGGTACTGAAAAACCCTTTTGGGAGTATTTATTAAAGTTTATTATTATTATTATTATTATTATTATTATTATTATTATTATTATTATTATTATTATTATTATTATTATTATTATTAATGTGTGGCTTCATAGCTCAGTTGGTAGAGCATCGCACCGATATCGCGGAGGTCATGTGTTCGAATCCCGTTGAAGCCCTGACTTTTTTTTCAGGCTTCTTCTTTCCAGTTGCTTAAATTGGAAAATTTACAACGATGATCACTCTTCACATTCATCTACAACCGCAGTACAAATATGAATTATTTCATATATACTTCATATCATTTCACTGCACGGGAAAATATGAACTCAATAAATTGACCTTGCTCCCAATGGGTGGCTTCATAGCTCAGTTGGTAGAGCATCGCACCGGTATCGCGGAGGTCATGGGTTCGAATCCCGTTGAAGCCCTGATTTTTTTCAGGCTTCCTCTTTCCAGTTGCTTAAATTGGAAAATTTACTGCGATGATCACTCTTCACATTAATTTAGGACTCCATTCCTGAAGGGCTTTTCAATGAGCGAACACGCCTTGTTAGCAAGGAAATGATGACTACAGTGTCAGATTCAGGTGGCCATCAGTCATAAGTAGAAATTCCTCCAAATTGAACAAATACTCAGGTGGGAATACACAGTGACTCTGTCAGCCGAACAAGTTCAGGTAAGTTTACTGGTAAAGTATTTTACAGCTTAAAAAACGCCTTGCCCTTTCATGCTACTGTATCAGCAAGATCTTACTAGTAAAAGCAATTGCTTGCTCTAAATACATAGGTTTATCGTTTCTGGCCTTTTCGCGACCTTCTCCTTCCTTGTCACTGGCGTATGCTTGTGTTTCCTAAAGACTGGGAAGGTAATCTTCCCACTCTTCGTTGAACAACAAACAAATCCAACAACTCGACTCGATTAAAGAGGTTGTTATATTAGCATCATGGTTTTGGATGAAACAAACAAGGGAGCGAGTTCAAATACTATATATAGAAAAAATCGAGTAAGGATCAATCAAGAAACGACAAGTGACTGGCACGCGACAACAAGAGGCTGTCCCCAGGGATCGGCCTTCGGGCCTCTCCTTTGGAATGTTTTTCAAAACGATTTACATTTTTCCACTGATGAAAACAGGCTATTTATGTATGCCGACGACCACCAACTGTTTTCAGTTGCGAAAACTAGTAACGAGGCGGAAAGAATTTTAACCAGGGAAGGTAACAACATCTCTGAGTGATATAACAACAATCTTCTACAAGGAAACTTTTCAAAGTATCAGGTGATGAGTCTGGGTCCGAGGAATTGCCAAAAGGATTTACACATCGTGATTGGCGACGCTGAGATTGATCAGAAGTCAGAGATAACTTAGAAGTTACATTAGACGACCAGCTAACATACTCGAGCCATATAAGCAAGGTTTGCAGAAAAGCCTCATGTCAAACGGGTGTCCTTTTGAGATTACGTAATCTTATTCCGACATCGGCAAAATTACACATTGTCAAATTTGCCATAATACCTTACCTTACATATTGTCAGACTGTCCGGCATTTTTGTCGTGCTTCCGATACCAGAAAACTAGAGCGAATCCAAGAAAGAGCGTTACTATCTGTCTACTGTGATAATGTATCATCGTATGAAGAACTCTTTCAAAGAGCGAGCCTGCCTACACTATACACGCGAAGACTACAGGACATAGCAATCATGATGTTTAAAGTCAAAAACGGTTTGGCGCCCCCGTATACCACGGACTTATTCGTTGTCTCTAGTACTCATTATAATTTAAGAAACTCAGACTTCATAATACCAAGATTCAGGACAGTTGCATAAGATAAACACAGCCTGTCGTACCTAGGCCCTGTCCTATGGTCAAAACTTGAAAAATGTATTCGGATGTCTGACTCACTGGAAATTTTAAAAAAACGAATAAAACAAGTTAATTTGAATAGCCTACTGGACATTGAATGTAAAGACTGTTTCTTATGCAATAATTAACCAAACATTTTAAACATGTAAATACACATACATACATACATACATACATACATACATACATACATACATACATACATACATACATACATACATGCATGCATGCATGCATGCATGCATGCATGCATGCATGCATGCATGCATGCATGCATGCATACATACATACATAAATGTATCCGGGTAAGTTATTTCTGTATCTGAAATTTCAGCCGTGAATTTTATGGTCGGATGATAGCTATTTACTAACTCTATAAACGTATTGGAACGCTTCCCTTGAATATGTACGAAAAAGAGTTACCTATCGGCGTTAGAGTAACCTTTGAAAACGCCCATCAAGATTAGGGATATGGCTGGCTGTGACGAGGAAGAAAGAGAATAGGCAGAAGACCAAAGAGAAGATTCCCTTGACCTCAGTGCATGCTATCAACTTTTTATCAAGATCAAGTCGTACTCGCTCTGGCAGAGTTATTTCTTTTTCACATCGAGCTCTAGCTTCGTACCAATAGACCAATACTTTTTTGAACGATCCTCAGCTGCTACACTTTTATGCCTGTGATTTCGGTCGATGGTTTAAGGATTTTCTAAGCACGTCCACCAAACCCGGCCACTATTTGTTAAAAATTTGATTATTGCGGTATTTGCTATGATGAATCCTGAACCACAGCCTCTTTCTGGGCAATATAGTCTCTTGGCTCCTTTGTTTTAATGACAGTGGATAAGGTAAGAGCTTCGATTGATTTATGTTGAATTTCGTGATTCGTGAAATTTTGTTAAAACTGTGGGTGACCCGTGAATTTTGTTAAAATTTGAGCGTGAGATGGGATCGTGACCCCCCTTTGCAACCCTCTTACTGGTAAAATTAAAAGGTGAGTCAGCTTCAAGCTGTGATTCTAGAATACCCGCCTGCAAGCAAATCAAACAGAGAATACTCTCAGGACTGAAAATAAATACCGATATATATAAAGCACACCTATGGTTTTAAAATTTACAACACAACGCAACCTGGTCAGGTATCCGTGTTGCCCTCTCGCCGACAGACCCCACGATCTTTCTGGTCTCCGCCATCGATAAACGAGTAGTGTGAACAAAACGATTAAAACATTCAAAATGTTTCAGGAGATATTTTTAGGCGATCAATGAGTAAAAAACCCAATACTCTAGCCTTTCCCAAACCCTGCTTACTAAATTGAAGTAGCCTTTAAAATCTTTCCGGTCCATTTTATAGAGCTCAGTGTGCAAATATCGTAATCAGAAATTAACCTACGGTCATTCATTTTCACACTTCTTGACTGCATATAAAGAAACTAAGTTTATACGGCTGTGGAAGAGATGTGACTTTTAGCCAAGCGTAAAGCGTGGGTCAGAAGCAAGCACAAAGCACTTTTAATTAGTTTGACCGAGATTTTCCGAGTGACAGCGTGCGATATTTGTCACCTGCGCGTAGAGCAAAGAGACCGCCAAAGACAACCCCTTTGTTTATTACTATCCGCCTTGCTTTTTATGTGGCCGCGATGGCGACGGAAACTTGTTTTTGTCTAAATTAAACGTTCGTTCATCAATGAACCTGTATAGTCCCTCGACCCCAAGATGATATTGTGTCTCGACAGAAAAAATAATCGCATCTATTACTGAAGGATATTTTTTTAGTTGGACAAAACTCCGTATAATACATGGTCACTTATTTCCATTTCAATAAATAACAACAGTATCCATTGTGATATGACTCGTTCTACAGAGCCTTCCGACAAAATGAACCTCTGTACGCAAAGACATCTGTTATAATTTTTTTATAGCCTCACAAAATGAAACTGGTATTTCTGTCAGCTTCAGGGTATGATAATGATCTATTTATCGATCAGGAAAGATGAATCGAAGCTTACCTTGATTTTCAGAACTTTTACAGACTGTCTCGTGTAGCTATAGAAGCTGAGTTAAGGGCAAGAAGCTAATACAAAGAACAAAACTCACCAGAACTCGTATCCATATCAAATACTTCAACTTCGTCGTCCTGATATGGAGAGATCTCCCGTTCAACTAGAATACTGCGTCCTGAATCCTTGACGGGGAGTGCTGTGAAATAAATAATCGCCCAAGCTTGAACACGGCGTATCGGTACTATCGTCAAATACTTTAAAGTGCCTATCACCCTTAGCCAAATTCTTTCTTTCTTAAAAGTAGACATCAAATACAAGCAAAACCAAGCAGCAGAATTGGATTTGAAGTTATTCGCGATTTTTAAAACGCGATCGAAATCATGGTTTTCGAAGTAAAAAAGGCGCCTTAAGGGGACTGGCACTAGCAAGATGTGTGACGTCAATCCGGTATCTTGGCGATAACAACACAACATAACACAAGAAAGAAATAGGACGCAAATAGCGAGTTGGAGTGATTAACAGTCTTGTGCTCTTCGGTTTCTAGTTAGCTATCTGCGACAAAATGTCAGAAATTGACTCCAATTTCGAAAGGAGCTACGATTCCGACGATTTGGAAATTAATTACATTCCCTGCTATGAAAATACTGAAGTCGAGGAGGCGACTATAGGTGAAGTGAATGCCGCCTCGCTAACAGAGCTGGACGCGGACACGTATTTATAAGCCTTATGAAGATGAGCCGATAGCGACTGAAGAGTGGGTTTCTGAGTATCAACGAAAGCAAGAGACCCAAGCTGAATTCGAACGAAAGCTTCAGGACCGTTATGAGGGAAAAGAACCCGTAAATTCGTGGTGAGTCAGACCTAGAGCGTTTGCACGTTTGCTTCATTATGTCGGGTTCTTATACATCGATTACACTTACCGCTGGTTCTTCTGCAGAAGCCGAACGAATTTCAGTGCTGTTCTGAGATAGAAGAGTGCGTGGAATGCCTGTCCAGCGAAATGATTATTGAAGAAGTGGGCACAAAGCCGAAATGCGTTACACAACATCCTGGGTTAGGCTAAGTTTACCTACAGAAGTGGAGTGTGTAAAAATTAATGGGCTTGACAGGCCTACACGACTCCTACGGTTCGTGGCATTTGTACATTTGCCGTTTTCTTTTCGGTCTCTCGACCTTTTTGGTCGCTTCACTCTTGTTATGAAGGGCACTTCGTAATGTTTTGTAAGGAGAAAATAGAGCCATTAGATCGTGTTATGGCAAATAATAAGAGGTCATCAGTCTGCATGATTTCCGCTGTTATCTGCGTGCCGCTTCGTAGAGTTTGACACCTCTATAATCCTGATAATTTGCCATGTATGTAGAAATACCAGCAACTGATGAGATCCACATGGAGGATCGAAACCATGGTCTTGCCTGAAGTAAGCCGAACAATGGCATATACAACACGCAACACAGTCAACAGACTTGCGCGTAAAGAGTTAAATTCAAATCCTGTGGTACTAGAACTATCAAAGGAGAAAGAAATCTATACATCGAGCTCCAGAAACATAAGCTCGATCAGATAGCTGCAAGAAACATAAGAACTTCTCTAGACAAGCGTATAGCTACGTCTCCGAAGAAACACGTAGGAGGGCAAATATGATACCTGTGAAAAGAATTTATCTGCTGTACTTGCAAACAGTTCTAATCATAGCCGTGCCCGGCGTCTCAATATATAATGCAAGTAAACAACACGTAACGGTAATCGTCATATTTTGTCCCTCAAAAGCAAATTCTTGGAGATCTAAAAACATAACTTGCAACAGAAAAGAGTCGAAACAATGCACTATTACATGGCAAATTATAGAGGTGTCAAACTCTACGAAGCGACACGCAGATAACAGCGGAAATCATGCAGACTGATGACCTCTTATTATTTGCCATAACACGATCTAATGGCTCTATTTTCTCCTTACAAAACATTACGAAGTGCCCTTCATAACAAGAGTGAAGCGACCAAAAAGGTCGAGAGACCGAAAAGAAAACGGCAAATGTACAAATGCCACGAACCGTAGGAGTCGTGTAGGCCTGTCAAGCCCATTTTACACATCGACTGGTATTTCGGTGACCGCTTCGGCATGAACAGATGGCACAACGTTTATGCCGATTTCGTCTCGTTTTAGCCTTGGCATGATCGGTTTCTTGGTCACTTCGTCGACGAAGCTGAAGCGGCCAACATAGTCGTTTTCAGTAAAGTGCCTTGAGCAGACTGACGAGTTTCGGGTCGGCTCCCACTTAGCTCTCTTTTGTTTCACGAAATCGATCCATTTCTTTCGGCGTTTCCTTGCTTCTGGACGTTCGTCGTCTAAAAATGGTATAGCATGTAAAATCAAACCGTTCTGTACATCTGGGAAGGCAGAACATCCACCAAACACACATCTACCTGGCATATTCTTTACGTGTTACAGAAAGTCTAGTGAGAAACTTGCTAATGTAACTAATGTTGTTTGACTGAGATACCGGGTTGACGTCACAAGATAGTTAGTGCCCAATCCTCCAACTGCTCCTTTTTGTATCCAGTAAGGCGGAAAAGTCCTCCAAATTACGATTTTCGTCGTCTGATTAAATGGAGATAGAAACCAGAATACGTTTAATTTCTTCAGAAAACGTCTTAAACATACATAGATTTTTGAAATTTCATATAATTGCCTAAGGGTGATAGGCACTTTAAGAGAGAGATCGTGACTACCTGGATCAGTGTCCATCTTTGACAAGAACGCGACTAGAATCAGAGACTCTCAGTATCTGTTAAAACCTGTGAGTAATACATTGTGTTCCTGTTCAGTTATTCCCAAGAGAACAATGGCGCGAAATTTAAAAACCGGCATATTATATGAGTGCATGTAAACTGACTCAGCGTAATCTAAAACAGCTTAGTGAGCTGAACATGACTAAAAACTTTCCACTTCGACAACACCCCCGACCTGTAGCCCTTGAACTGTGGAGCGAGAGTTGACGACCGTTAAGCACAACTGGGGTACCATCCTGAGGCCAGCACAAACCAAACTGCAGTGGAGGGCCTTTGTTGCTGCCCTACATACCAGCAGCAGTAAGTCAGTCAGTCAGTCAGATCACATCAGTCAGTCAGTCAGTCAGTCAGTGAGACGGTCAGTCATCAGTCAGTGAGACGGTCAGTCATCAGTCAGTAAGTCAGTCAGTAAGTAAGTAAGTAAGTAAGCAAGCAAGCAAGCAAGCAAGCAAGCAAGCAAGCAAGCAAGCAAGCAAGCAAGCAAGCAAGCAAGCAAGCAAGCAAGCAAGCAAGCAAGCAAGCAAGCAAGCAAGCAAGCAAGCAAGCATTCAAGCAAGCAAGCAAGCGAGCCAGCCAGCCAGCAAGCAAGCAAGCAAGCAAGCAAGCAAGCAAGCAAGCAAGCAAGCAAGTAAGTTAGTCAGTGAGTCAGTCAGTCAGTCAGTACTGGAGCCACCCAAAAGTGCCTAGGAGTCCTAATATATTTCACTTACTGAGATTTCGTTTCTATCCGTTTTGTGTGATAAATATGTTTTGTTTTGACGTGACGGCCTGATTAGCCACAGGCCTAGACTGATTGATTGCAACTTTTGCACTGAGTGAATACAGCATGGTTGGCGAAGACATTTGAAATGTTTATAGTGTATTACCTTACTTTGCCACTGATTCTTAGTCAATATGTGAATCAAGTAGAATAGAGTTACCTGTCTTAGTCATGTTGCAACATTTGACCGTAACAATGCAGAGGGTAGGAGGATATTGGTAATGGCTGAAGCAAGAGTCTCTGTAGAAACCGGTGATGTAATGGCCTGCTGGTTGGCATCCTTTCAAATAATATTCATTATAACAGGGTCCATAACTTTTGGGATGATGCAGGGGACGACAACACTGAATGTTGCCACTTCCATGAAAACCACTCAAGTAATAACCAGTGGGGCAAAAACTTAAGTAGCCTTTAAAATCTTTCCGGTCCATTTTATAGAGCTCAGTGTGCAAATATCGTAATCAGAAATTAACCTACGGTCATTCATTTTCACACTTCTTGACTGCATATAAAGAAACTAAGTTTATACGGCTGTGGAAGAAATGTGACTTTTAGCCAAGCGTAAAGTGTGGGTCAGAAGCAAGCACAAAGCACTTTTAATTAGTTTGACCGAGATTTTCCGAGTGACAGCGTGCGATATTTGTCACCTGCGCGTAGAGCAAAGAGACCGCCAAAGACAACCCCTTTGTTTATTACTATCCGCCTTGCTTTTCATGTGGCCGCGATGGTGACGGAAACTTGTTTTTGTCTAAATTAAACGTTCGTTCATCTATGAACCTGTATAGTCCCTCGACCCCAAGATGATATTGTGTCTCGACAGAAAAAATAATCGCATCTATTACTGAAGGATACTTTTTTAGTTGGACAAAACTCCGTATAATACATGGGCACTTATTTCCATTTCAATAAATAACAACAGTATCCATTGTGATATGACTCGTTCTACATAGCCTTCCGACAAAATGAACCTCTGTACGCAAAGACATCTTTTATAATTTTTTTTATAGCCTCACAAAATGAAATTAAACTGGTATTTCTGTCAGCTTCAGGGTATGATAATGATCTATTTATCGATCAGGAAAGATGAATCGAAGCTTACCTTGATTTTCAGAACTTTTACAGACTGTCTCGTGTAGCTATAGAAGCTGAGTTAAGGGCAAGAAGCTAATACAAAGAACAAAACTCACCAGAACTCGTATCCATATCAAATACTTCAATTTCGTCGTCCTGATATGGAGAGATCTCCCGTTTAACTAGAATACTGCGTCCTGAATCCTTGACGGGGAGTGCTGTGAAATAAATAATCGCCCAAGCTTGAACACGGCGTATCGGTACTATCGTCAAATACTTTAAGAGAGAGATCGTGACTACCTGGATCAGTGTCCATCTTTGACAAGAACGCGACTAGAATCAGGGACTCTCAGTATCTGTTAAAACCTGTGAGTAATACATTGTGTTCCTGTTCAGTTATTCCCAAGAGAACAATGGCGCGAAATTTAAAAATCGGCATATTATGAGTGCATGTAAACTGACTCAGCGTAATCTAAAACAGCTTAGTGAGCTGAACATGACTAAAAACTTTCCACTTCGACAACACCCCCGACCTGTAGCCCTTGAACTGTGGAGCGAGAGTTGACGACCGTTAAGCACAACTGGGGTACCATCCGGAGGCCAGCACAAAGCAAACTGCAGTGGAGGGCCTTTGTTGCTGTCCTACATACCAGCAGCAGTAAGTCAGTCAGTCAGTCAGTCAGATCACATCAGTCAGTCAGTCAGTCAGTGAGACGGTCAGTCATCAGTCAGTGAGACGGTCAGTCATCAGTCAGTAAGTCAGTCAGTCAGTCAGTAAGTAAGTAAGTAAGTAAGTAAGTAAGTAAGCAAGCAAGCAAGCAAGCAAGCAAGCAAGCAAGCAAGCAAGCAAGCAAGCGAGCCAGCCAGCCAGCCAGCCAGCAAGCAAGCAAGCAAGCAAGTAAGTTAGTCAGTGAGTGAGTGAGTCAGTCAGTACTGGAGCCACCCAAAAGTGCCTAGGAGTCCTAATATATTTCACTTACTGAGATTTCGTTTCTATCCGTTTTGTGTGATAAATATGTTTTGTTTTGACATGACGGCCTGATTAGCCACAGGCCTAGACTGATTGATTGCAACTTTCAGTTTGCACTGAGTGAATACAGCATGGTTGGCGAAGACATTTGAAATGTTTATAGTGTATTACCTTACTTTGCCACTGATTCTTAGTCAATATGTGAATCAAGTAGAATAGAGTTACCTGTCTTAGTCATGTTGCAACATTTGACCGTAACAATGCAGAGGGTAGGAGGATATTGGTAATGGCTGAAGCAAGAGTCTCTGTAGAAACCGGTGATGTAATAGCCTGCTGGTTGGCATCCTTTCAAATAATATTCATTATAACAGGGTCCATAACTTTTGGGATGATGCAGGGGACGACAACACTGAATGTTGCCACTTCCATGAAAACCACTCAAGTAATAACCAGTGGGGCAAAAACTCCCTCCAGAAAATCTGAAAAGGACCACATCATCAGTCTGTGAGAAGTGCAACGCGCATGACTTTGTTTAAATTGACATCACAAAAATACAATAGCACACCACTGATGCGAGGGGATAGAGTGCTGTGCGGGTCCACAAATGATCCCAGGACCGCAAATGTTCCCGGACCGGAAATGATCACCAAATTGGACCGCAAATGATCCCGCGGTCCTTTTCTCGAAAGTCCCGGTAACTTTACGGGCCCGAAAACATTTTGAAATCAAATTATCAAGGAAGGTAGTGTGTGTTCTGACCTCCAATGAACCCAATTTGTTTCTTTAGCTGATAACTTCACGGTATAATTTTCAAAACTTTTGAAACTCCCATCTGAAATGGAAAACAAAACAGCTTAACGGGCCCGGTAATTACCGGGAGCTTCGAGAAACGAGGTCCTGGACCGGAAATAATCTCCATATTGGACCGCAAATGATCCCGATCAAAAAATAAGGAATGGCATGGATGGTGGAATAGAGTGGAGAGGGAATTGGCCTACGTGAATACCGATATTTTTATTTAAGCCATCTTATAATTGTAATGGCTCACAACTTGCTTTTTTAATACTTTCGACTAAATTAACTAGTACGATGTTATGAATTGCACCAGTAAATCAATCATCAAAACACGGCTTGGCTTGCATTTCTTTGCAATTCTCAGTAAAATTGTGATCAGTGCAATATACGCTACATATCCTCCTTTGCTAAACATTGATATTTCGGTGTTTTAGTCCAATCACATTTTATCAGCCATTAACGCCACTCGTCTTAAGTTTTAAACTAAAATCTAACCATGAAGCAACTGTGACAGAAGACGCTGTCCCCTCAGTGAGTAGACTTACAAAGCTACATCACTTCATCAGTCTGTAAAACACCTAGTGTGTAGCACTGGAAATTTGAACAAATTTATTTTGTAATTTTTTCTTGGTCGTATCTTTGCTTTAATTTCTCGGAAATGACTACTTGAGTATTCTAAGAAGCCAAAATTCCAAGCTATAGTTATGAAGTTCAGCTTCATGACCAAGCAAGGCCAAGGCTCGCGCTTCGTTTTGACAATTAGCTGTTTGTTAAATGCTTGACTACTATCGCCACCGGGATTTCGAGAATGTTTACGAGTATGTGTATTTCTTAGACTTCGAGGTCCATAGATCGTTTTCACATGACATGTTGTTATCCTCATCAGACATACGGGGCGGTATATTTATATCCGTTTACAATTAACGCGCTTCGTTTGGAAACCAGAGCATTTTGAAGGTTGCGTGACACAAGGCTACGATCGATTTTGTTGAAAAATATATACTTATCTCATGAGCCTTTTTAGAAGTTAGAGCGTTAGGAAAAGTGCTTGTGTAAATGCTTGTTTGTTCAGTACTGACAACCTGGCGCCTAAATAGCCAAAGTAAGTTCCGGGTGTTTACGCCATATTCTTGGTTTGCACGTGGCGTCATCATTTTCTGAAATCCAAAACTAAAGACCCATCAAAGTTATTATCTTTATCAGGCATGAGAGGGGATAAATTTATGTCTGTTTAACAACTTTTCAGCTCAAGAGCATGCTTCGTCGAAAAACAGGCACAGTTTAAATTTAAGAGTTATGGCGGTGCGTGACATAAAGCTATGAACGTCTTTATCGAAAAATATATACTTATCTCGGGATATTTAGCCTTTTAAGAAGTTAAAGTATTAGGAAAAGTGCTTATTCAAATGTTTGCTTGATCAGTTAAGATAATCCGCGACCTAGGTAGCCAAAGTAAGTTCCAGATGTTTACACAATTTTACGGCCGCCATGTTGGTGTTCCTTGGAGGTACACCAACATGGCGGCTCCATACTGGGCTCTGTAAATTTGTGCAAAATATTTCGACAAATATTTGAAGATCGGGAAAACGTAGAGACCTGAAACTTGGAGAAGTGTCTTAATTATTAATCTCCTATAACGTGATAATTTCTTGAGCTTATTCACTGAATGGTTTTTGAATTATTTTTCAGTTGCGTGACGGTGCAACCCAAGAATTGCGGCCGCCATAATTGCTGTACACGGATGTCCACGAACATGGCGTTTTCCGCACTAGGCTCTGTAAATTTCTGGGAAACATTTACGACGAATATCTGAAGTTTGGGGAAACCCACAGGCCTAAAACTTGGATAAGTGTCTTATATAGTTAGATTCTATAACATACATCACATTTTCTTAGCTTTTTTCATTGGCTAGTTTTCGATTTATTTATTTATTTATTTATTTTTTTTTTGCGTGACAGTGAAAACGATCTATACCCTTCGAAGAACAAAGCAGCAATTGTGGAATATTTTTTAGTTTGTAATTTTCATATGTCTTATCGCATTCCTCGGACGTAAATCCATGCCATTCCTTTTTTTTTTGATAGGGATCATTTGCGGTTCAATATGGGGATCATTTGCGGTCCAATTTGAGAATCATTTGGGGTCCGGGATCATTTGCGGTCCTGGGATCATTTGCGGACCCGTACAAAACTGCTAGTCGGCACAAAGTAAAATTTTCGCATTTGGTTGTCGATAACCTGTTAGACAGACTATTTTTTTTGGTCGTCGATAACAGTTGATTGTCGAAAAGATAACAAATAGTTCTCGACTACTAAATGTCTAGTCTGTGGAGGGACTCGTCTGCTCCTTCGCAATAGTAAAAATAAATGTATTAGCATGCTGTCGCTTTTCGAGGGTTTGTAGCGATTCTCATTTCCATTTTCCTCGGTCTCTGCTAGGAATGGCTGGAATATTAAATGACCCCCATTTAGATGATGAAGAAGAAACAAACAAAAAAGAACTGGCTTCCAGTTTAAGGCTCGGGCGTCGGCAGCTCGAGTCCTAATTCGATTCTTAACTCAAGTCTTCGCTCGAGTCCCAGCTTGAGTCCCGGTCCGAGTCCCAGCTCGAGTCCCGGCTCCGCTCGAGTCCCGGCTCGAATCCTGGCTTTGATATCAGTTTATCTCGACTAAAGCCTACAATACACTGCACGTATAACAACACAGATAGTGCGGGTGCTGAGAAAATAACTGAATGATCGCTCTATTAAAGGCATGTTTGTTTTTTGAAATCCTTGAGCGCGCGCTGAATTGAATCTGCAAAAGCTCGCGGGAAAACTGTGTTCGGCCACATTAGTATTGTGTGGCGAGAGAAACACAGGATAACGCGCCATTACAGCGCCGAGCTACAAACAACCTAACAAACTTCCAAAACTTCAAAACAATTTATTGAATTTACTTATAGTGACTTCTCTTGCCATTTAAAAGTAAATAGAGATAAACTTGCGGTGATTAATCGTTGAAAGAAGTATGTAAAGGAAAAATATTGACGATTACTGCCAGTTCACTCACAAAAATATTGACCAACACGACAATATCGCTCGCTTTTTTAGTCATGTTATTTGCTTTTTACACTTAAGTAGTATAGAGAACTCAAATGACCGGTAACCAATCAGGAGCCGACAAACACAACAGGTTATTTTTAAAAGAATAATGGATACTATTGTTCTCCGAATCTAAGATGGCGTAGTTTTTTCAGCCAATTAGAAGTCAAATTAAGAATTCAAGATGGCGGCGCCTACGAAAGTCGGCCATGTTGGAAAACAGCCCACCAGCCTTGACGGAGGACTGGGATCGGTCTCACAGATTTCCATGGCCACACAATCACGCCAGAGTCACCCAAAATGTCTCGTAACTTGCAAATCGAGACTTAGTGTCTAGCCTAAAAAACGCATAGAATTCCTACCTGCAAGCAGCCTCAAGTAAAGAATACATCGCGCAGAATTGTGTGACACATCCGGGATATTGACGGGTGCAAAGGCGGTAAATTTGAAAGACCGAGACGCAAATGCATGACACAATAAAGAAAAATGGCCGCAACAGGCAAAGCTGCCCCTGCGTTTTAATCTGTTACAGCTTAACTATATAAAATCTGGAAAGGGTTGCATATGGCTTTTAAAGAACAAATTTTCGTAATAAAATCACAACCATTTTTGACTGAGTACCACCTCGTCAACCTTTATCAATTTTGTGTTCAACTTGACCTACTTTGGGTAAATTTTAGTATGAGAAATAGCTGTATGATAACTTCGAGACCAAATTCCCTCTAAATGAAGATGTAAACATGTTGGGTTGCATATGGATATGTTTTCTTAAAAAGTATAAAGAGCTCGTGCGACATATGAGGGGAATCCGATGTCTAGAAGTAGTATCAAATCCAGCATTTCTGAAACATACATTTTCTCTCTTTGATTCCTCGCCGTCCTAAGGGCCTTTGGGAATTGAACTGATTTATTTTGAACCTCGCGTGTGCATATTAATGACTCTAAGCTCCGCCTCTATGAACAATGGCAATGTTTCGCCTCATTAAAGCATGAAATCAGTAATAGCTGTGAAATGGCGGTCATATTTTGAAAAAATGAAACAGGATAAGAACTTTCACATCACGCTAAGAGCAAAAGGGCAACATAAAAAGTACGTACGCGCGCACGCAAAAAAAAAACAAAAACTACGGGCTAAAAGACTAAAGAAAGTTGACGGACAATGAAATTTATCGTCCCCCCACTTAGCGTATTAAAGAAGCGATAAAAGAAGGCTACCATTTTACGGTCCAGCGAGTTTTGTTTTAAAAGTATTTTATTGAAAGTAATAAGCGACGGCTATGCTTGCATAAATTTCGCAGTTGGATCTTGTGCGTTGAGACCAGCTAACTTAACCATCGTCATTTACACAGTATTCGAAAAAAGTTCACCAACAGTCTCTTCGCTGCAAAGTAAATCAAATGTGCTCCGTTCAAGAATTGCATCGAGTTGATCGGGAGCTCTTTTTAGAGCTCGCAGAAACCCCGATCAACCCTGATCAACCCTGCATTCTTCCGTCTAAGTGACTCGGGTTCTTGGGTTCCCTTGATGTGGAAAGGATTGAGGCCGATCTGAGTAGGAAAGTCGTGGAAATATTCCAATAAACGCATGCGTCGGGAGAACTCGTTATAGTCGGCTCTGACTTCGTCCCAGTCAATCTTTTGTGGCATAAAGCAAAATGTAATTCCCCTAGCTAGTTGTTAGGTCTCGTCATATGAAAGAGTGACATTGCTAAGATTAATAACAGAGTTGGTGTCAAGTTGATGAAGTTGTTGATGATGTGTGTGTTTCTCCTCCAGCATCGTGTAGTACGTATGTTACGTCTCCGTCTGCGGCGACGTTTGTGCGTTTGAGAAGGTGTGTTGCAATTGTAATTGACGTGAGGCGTAGTGGCTGTCGTGATAGGTGTGAGTGATGTGTCACGGTCAGGGGCACTGGCGTTACTACTTGCCAAGATTTATAACAGAGTTGGTGTCAAGTTGGATGTTGTGCATGAAGGAATGGCTCGATTGCTGTATGGATGTTTGTTCATCCTACAAATACGGCAGTGATATTGGACTTGAAAAGCTTTCTTATCAATCAAAAATTATTTCTATCAGCATCAGAATATCACTATTATCATTCTCTCTTAAGTTCATCGGTTCATTTGAAGCTGCCGCGTTTCCTTTTACTAGCTTGTTTTTCTCGCCTAGCCGCTTTAGTTTTCTTTCTAGCGGTCGTTCCTTTGTTGCCTTCCCCAATTTGCTCCCACAGCTTCAAGAAAAAAACGAGCAACAAAAAAAATTCTCTCCGCTTTGAGCGCAATGCGAAACACTGAGTTTGATTGAAGATTACGCGTAAATTTCACCAGGAGGCGAACGGAAGTTAACTTTCCAAGAGCTGATTGGCTCAGTTATTCGAGAACCCAGTTGACTGTGTTTGTGGGCGGCGTTTGTTTGCAAAGGAAGCAATTTTTTCAGCGCAGTTTTCTCGAAACATTTTTTTCACTTGAAGGAGACACTTTAAAGAGCTACAAGTCAAAGGGAATTTGTTCCATTGCTCTCAAATTTGGACAGTGGCTAGTTTAACATATAAAAAATCAAAAGGTGCCTGAGAAGTTTTTATTTCTTAATCCTTTTTTCAAGAGCGATTCTTGTACGATAACTCTGTATTTTTTTAATCTTAATACAAAAATGTTCTGTAACTTTTTAATGAAATCGAATATGGCAAATCGCAAACACGTTCCTTTAGCGCTTTGGCCCTGGAAACGGAGGAATACATTAAATAAGCGAAAAACAAAATTCCCTTTGACCTGTAACATTCAAAAGGTGATTCGGGCGCTCGCATTTAAAAGTCGTGAAAAATTCGACAATTTTTTTTTTCAAAATTTTTGGTATAGTCTGATAGCCAGTCCTATAAGCTTTAATTTGATATGGAGGTTTAGATATCTACAGTTTAAACCGGACGCGCTACATCGCTTGTACGCGAGACACCCTTGAAGCTATACTGTAACGTTAATGACATTACTTTTATGTATACCTCCCTATCCCCCGTGTACTCTTTGCCTCTTAACCACGTGATGTCGCATGCGCCCCCAACCCCTATCCTCTCATTGAATACACGATTCCAGGCATAAGTCATGAGAAAATAATTTTGCTCGTGGCAAAGTTGGACACACGTCTTCTCGTTCTTGTCTTGACGATTACGGATCTAAATGATCAAGAGCTGTTCGTCACTTTGGAGGAGAGGACCATGCTTGATGTAAGCCGTGATTTATTCTCGTCGAACTGACTGCTTAATATAATTTGCGCGGTTGTTTCATTTGAAGTGGGATTAAGCGCGAAAAGCACTTTGGTTGAAATGCCTTCGATATTTTTCCTAAAGGTTACAGTCAAAATATGATTTCAGCTTGTAAGCATGTATTCTTATAGAACATTTAAGACAGTACGCGCATTCTCATTGGTCGATAGGTGTGTTAAGATGAGAGTACGCAAACACGGTTGTCACGACCCCGATTTCGTCGCGGGTTTGCGTAACTGTCTCGAATTCTCCCAACCCCTCTCGTGTTTATATCAGGCTATGCAAACACGGAAAACATTTTCTTTTGCTTAATTATTTAAACAACGCTTTAAAGGTCAAATGCAACGAAATTGGGCCTAGTTTGATTTTGAGTTAAAATAAAAGATGATAATCCAACTAATCATATCCAGAGTTTTATATGATTTCGTTAAAACATCGCCGAGATATTCGACCTTGAAAATGGCCCTTTTTCTTCGCCTTACAAACGGAACGGTTCGTGTAAACGTCGGAAAATTGTCGGAACTGGATTTTCTGACGTCATAATTGGTGAGTTTCCCATTTAGAATGGAGAGCAAACACAGCAAACATGGGTGCTTTGTGCAGGTTTAATTGTAGCAGTCGTATAAAAATCTATGGAATGAGCCTTGTCACTCCCTTTAGAAGATGAGAAATGTTGTAGGGAATAGATCACGTTGATTAAAACGAGGATATATAATTGATAGAAGAATGGATTTTAAACGCCTTTTCGATTTATCTGGCCATATAGCTACATCTCGTCTTCTTGCTGTCAGCAAACTTTTCAGAAGAAACCTCTTGGAGTAATGTGTTTCGTAATGGCTAAGCTGGGTTTCAAGTTCAAGCTCAAAAACAAAAACAGAGAAACTGTACGAAATGTCGTAATTGTAAAGCCGAGTACTGACGACGAACACCTAACGAACAAACGCTCTACAAGCAAGGATTGCTGTTGTTCGGCAGCCATATTGTGACGAGCAGAAAGCGAGGTAAAGTCGCTATGTATAAAAGCTATTCCTATGTTTTCTCATATCAAGTTTAACTTTTCAGATACTTAATGTAATTTTCTAAATTCAGTCTAGTCGAAATAAAACATTGTGCCATTGTGATTTGTAAACAAGATTTTTAAGAAGGTTAAGTTTTAATTTAAGAAAAGCCTAAATAAATCATCTTGAATTACCGATTTTCAGCACCAACATTGTCATTTAATAGTTGAAAAAAAATTAAAACATATTTTTACAAGAGTTTTCTGGATTTTTTTCGTTCTTAGTCGTATTTTATTTGCTGCGATGAAGTTATTGCTTACGGAGGAGACAGCCATGTTAAGGAAGAAGGCAGTGGTTACTAGCCTGGAAGGAGTTAGGCTTAAGGGCCGGGTTGTTCGAAAGCCGGTTAATGCTAACCTAGGGCTAAACCTTAACTGAAGCATTATTTTTTCTTGTTTAGAAGTGTTTTTCACCTCTAACGTTTAGTGTAGTCAGTGAGATTACTACGGCTCAAAACTGAAGTGCAAACAATATAAATAGATTATCTAGCCAAAAAGTTACAAAACTGAAATTAATATTCTCGCTAACCCTGCGTTAGCTTAATCGGGCTTTGAACAACCCGGCCCTGAAGGAGACTAATCTAGATGTGGCTCAAGCTTTTATTGATCCCTCAGAGATGCAATACTGCCTGGGCCATTCTAAAACAGACCTGCAAATAAGAGCTAAATATGGTACCCAGTGCTTTTATCTAGGATTGCATACCTGATATTGATAGGCCTACGTTTTAACTCTCACTTGTAACCCTAAGTGATGCTTTGTTGGGTCAAGACGAGTCCTTTCACCTTGAATACGTTAAGTTTGGGCTGTAGCCAGTATTACGCAAACTCAGGCAACTGCCTCAGCCATTTTTGTTTCCATTTCTGTTGTTTCTTTTTTTAATAGTAGAAAGTAATATGTTGCTAAATACTCAGGAAGAGAATTTAACTGTGGACATTGCTTCAGTCAATTTTTTTTCTCACTATGGCCCTGCTGTAAGAAATGCTATAATGCTATTGTAAATTTTGATTGCTCTATATTGCATCAACTTTTTGATGGGAAAAGGATTAAATGCACTAATCACAAACCCCTTGCGATATAATTAATAATACTGCCTAATCATCAGTTGACCTCATAAAGATTAGCAGGCTAAGTAGTTGATGCGTTGGAAATCTACATCTCTAGTGACCTCATCATGAGACAAATGATAATACCAGTCCTCTTTTCACAACCCTAAAGAGTCAAACATCCACAGCCTTTTCACATGGGATTACCTTAGCTTGGAGCTTGGAGTTTGCAGGTGATCAATTTATCAATAAGCTCCGTTTAAAAACCTAAAAAAAATTGTATATTTGTCTTTGTAGAAGCTACTTAATATATGTTTGGATTTGTATGCTTCTGTTTGAAACATGCTGGGGTGGACCCTAACCCTTCAGGTGCCAATGGGTTCATTCATATCAGTTTTTCTGTGCTGTCAGAATATTGAATTAGGTTTTAACCTAATAAAATATTCAACATTTGTGTTGTGTGCATCCGTCTCTCCTGTTTCTAAATGAGGCCTGCTTACTTGGAAACCAAAAACAGGATCTCTATTTTTACATTCAGTCCATGTACTGTATGTCATATTTAAGTATTAATCCGCGTAACAAGTAGGCAGGCACCTGGCAAAGTCGATTAAAAGATTAGAAAAATAATTTTTAACTTCAATTAAATCAGTGCATCTGATTGGCTGATATTGAAAAATCATAGAAAAAAACAAAAAAAAGTGACATCAACAGCATTTTTTCTTGACGTGTGCCCCATTCCTCTTAAATCTATCTCACGGTAAAATTTTAGAATTGTTCTATGCACCAATCAAAAGTTAGCCTTTTGGAGCATCGAAATTGTGTAAGCTTAAGATATGTTATATTTACAAATGCAACAAATTCAAAGCCAAAATGAAAAGATGTTTAAACGGAATCCATGTATTTACTTTTCAATTTGAAATTCAAATTTTGCACTTTTTGCATGTGGACCAATGACATGTACATTACATTTTAATTTGATTAGAGTGTTCAGCGCCTGAATAATAACTGCCGCTATTTGGGGCGCTATTTCCACGCCCTATTGTTCTGTTGTTTTTTTGCCTACTTGTTGCACGGATCATTACTTCATAAAAAGTGTAATTGATGTTTAAAAATCAAGCTGATGTGTGAATGGAAAGCTATAACACTTCATTGTAAGAAGTAAGTAATAATCAAGACCAGAACACACTGACACATTCTTAATGGCAGGTACGCCCCTTTTATAGCCTAAGAACGCAGACTTATTTTCCGGCTGTCACCAGTGAAAACCGGAAATACATCTGCGTTGGCAGGAAACCCCTTTTACTGCAGGGAATGCTATTACAAAGGAAGACTAAAAATTATTTTCATATATAATCCTACAGTTCTAGTTGTCAGTCGTGTTTCCCATGTTTCAAAATTCTCTCACATTTCTCTAATTGACGAAATAATCACAAATTAAAATGTCAGATGTAGAAGCATCCTCCACAAAAAGCCATAATTTCCACCCATTTACGACTGATACGTTTTCCACGAATTTACCCTCTATATATTTAAAGAAAATCATTGTTGAAATCACAAAGACCTGAAAGGTTTCTTCCAGTGATGTTATATTCGGGGAAGGCGGGGGTACACGTGAAGGCTGTTTTGACGTCCCTTAACAGGGCTTTTCTGCCAATATCACGGTCACGTTTCAAGCAACGCTAAATCTATATGCTTATGACCATAACCACCGTTTGTCAGTTTTATGTAAATTTTTGGGTGATTTTTGGACATTTTGGGAAAGAGATATTTTTTCTCAAAGGATAGGTTTAAATTGAGGAAAACATGAAATATTGGAGATTTAATGGATTTGGAAAATTGAAATTTTAAGTAAAGAATTTTAATTCGTATCCGTCTATTAAAATAGACGAATACCAACCAGTCCCCTACCAACCTAAGGCTCTCATTTGGGGTGGTCAACTGTCTGGTAGTGTTTCCAACCCATTTTAATCCTAACAATTCCCTTTTCATAATACTTCAAATTTCACTCCTATTCACGTGTACCCCCGCATCAAGACCTTCATGTTTTTCCTTTCCCCTGACAATTTCCTGACCTTTAAAAACTCCGTAACCCTTAAAATTCTAAAGACGTAAACAACACCCACATCTCCTGTAGAACGACATCAGCAAGATGGTCTTCAATGCTAAAAATTCCCACAAAACATCTGATCTTTAATGATATTAGCTTTTCATATTGACATGCAGTAAGGAAATTGTACACATCATCTCAATTTACAAAATAAAACAAGGCAAACACTCGAAGATAACATGTATTCATTAATTTTATTACTAATATTTTAAGTGTATTTTTCAACATGTTCAGAAAGGCTCACCAAGCCATGTGGTCGATTCTTTTGTTGTTGATATCGCACGCCATCTTGTTAAGAGTCTGATCCACTCAAGTTTATTTTGACGTATAAAAAACATGGACCGGGGTCCATGGACCACCCCATGGACCACCCTTAATTTTCAAAAGGAAATTGCCCCTGTCAGTATGAAAATTTACCGTAGGTCAGGGTATGAAAAACACAGACTCATAATTATTGCTTACGCCCTCGTAATAGCGGGTTGCTTTGAATCGAAGGCGCTGGAGCGAGTTATGTTACCCCCTCCAAGGTCATGCTTCGTTTAATACGAAAACTAAATACACTCTGTGCTCCTCAATTTAAATTACAAGCTATCCATTAAACTTTTTTCATCAGTATACCTTGATTACAAACTTGTGTTTGTAGGGTAAACTTCGTTTATAAAATAAATCGGCTTATTTTAGTGCACGATTTAACATAATTTATGCGATGCGGCAACGAGCGAGAGCGGACAGTTTGACAGAGTGTTATCGTAAAAAACAAATGGACGTCAGTTTTTCATGCGTGTGTCCTGTTATTGATCATGAATTTCGTCATAAAATTGTCAAAGTAGAATCTGCAGACTCTTTTGACAATGTTATGACGAAATTTGTTGTCTATAACAAGACAGACGCATGAAAAATTGACGTCTATTTGTTTTTTACGATAACACTCTGTCAAACTGTCCACTCTCGCTCGTTGCTGCATCGCATAAATTATGAATTCGTGTGTTTGTCCGCTTATTGACGATAAAAATTAGCCAATGAGCGCGCGAGAGTGTTATAAGCGGGAGGGGGGGGGGGGTGTTTCCGATTGAATTGCAATTTGAAGTTGTTGGAATGAAAATATTGGGGGCACAAATGCACCAGATCTTCTGTATCTCAAAACGAGTTTGTGGTCTTCCCATTTATCGGGGTGCGATACCAAAGCAACCCGCTATTACGAGACAAACCCTCAAGGACATAAGCAATAAATAATAGTCTGTGTTTTTCATACCCTGACCTCCCGTAAATTTTCATATTGACAGGGGCAATTTACTTTTTGAAAATTAGGGATGGTCCATGGGTGGTCCATGGACCGGGTCCATGGGGTGGTCCATGGACCAGGTCTATGGGGTGGTCCATGGATCCCGGTCCATGTTTGTATACGGCCGTGTCGTCATCTCTTTTAAACATCGGCTAGTCAATAAACTTCAGAAAGTCCTTGAAACGAACTTGATGACTTCATCCTCAGAATATTTTCTCGTCATGAAAACAAGCTCACCAATTATGACGTCACAAATACCGTATATTAGTTTCCAATCTAGGCGCGGTCATTTTTGGTTCGTTTTCATAAAGCTCTCAGAAACCGTCGGATTTTCTTATCTTGAGCACCACGGTTTGTGCAAAACCGGATTTTGAGACTTGATTCTGCTTCCTGTTGGTATGGCTGATGTTTTCAAAAAGGATTTTCAACAAACGAAAAATTGTCCAAATTTCGTTGCATTTGACCTTTAAAGGAAATGATTATTACTGATGGAACTGATTTTGTTTTCGTCGAAAACTGTTTGTAACTCGCACGGCTGCTTTATTTGAAGCGATTAGGTTTTTCCTGCGAGGCATTTAACGCAATTAATATATCCAGAGCTCCGCAAGGCGTTCAAATGACGCTTTTCTCAAGGGAACAGTCGAGATCAATGAGTTTAGATTTCATTGCAAACTCTCATTAACAGTTCATTTCCCCTGAGTCAGACCTCGAACCCAATTAAGTCACTCAATCTTCACCAGAGGCTGCTTGTACCAAGGACTCATGTTCTGTGTGTTTTTGGGGCTGGACACTTAAAGTCTCGATTTTTAAGTTGCGTGACATTTTGCGTGACACCTGGCTTGATTGTGTGGCCATGGGAATCTCTGAGACCGATCCCAGTCCTCCGTCGAGACTGGTGGGCTGTTTTCCAACATGGCCATCTTTAATTCTTATTTTGACTCCTGGTTGGCTGAAGAAAACTTCCGCCATCTTGTATTTGGAGAACAATAGCATCCTTTGTTCTCCAAACAATAACCTATTGTGTTTCTCGGCTCTTTATTGGTTAACAGTCATTCAAAAGTTTCTAATTTCAAGAATGCCATATTTGTTTTGTTATTTAGACTGGACGACTTTCACAGAATTTGAAAGTTATGAGGCATTTCTTAGTAAAAGTTGGTAACAGGATTTTTCTTAAGTAATTGGACGTGCTGAAAACGAAAATGCTTGTTACCATAGTTTTTTTGCCATCTTCAGCCTCAAATTGACGTCACAAAAATGACATTGAAAATGACGTCATCATTGTATTTACTTGACAAAATAAGTTAGATATTAAGCCGTCTTCTATATATTTTGTCTACTGTTCTCAGTTGTTCTGACTACTTACCCGTTCCTTGGTCGTTCTAAAAATGAACAAGTTGTCTGCTGATTGGCATAACTAGGATCAACCGCTTCACAACATTCTCCTGTCTGGAGTTCTGTCATCGGGAGTTCTGTAAAGTACATGTTAGTTTGGGGGCAAAAAGACCAGTATTTTTCTTTCCAGGTTGCATTGTCACAGGTCTTGCTCGTGGCAGGCTTAAACATCAGAAGTGTGATGATAACGTGAATGCTGAACACCAACTG
Source organism: Platygyra sinensis (assembly GCA_019787425.1). NCBI lineage: Eukaryota > Metazoa > Cnidaria > Anthozoa > Scleractinia > Merulinidae > Platygyra > Platygyra sinensis. Next base: position 93,445 of record JAHPZR010039872.1, on the reverse strand, counting down.
CATCCTGTAGCCACTTTACTTTACTGAGTTTTCTCCATGCAGAAAAAGCTGGAAGCTTACCTTTAAAAGAGAAACCGTAACACAGACAGATGTCAGACTTCCCCAGTCCTTGACCGTCTTATTACAGACGTTTAGATACACGTTTCCCGCGAAGGGCGAACAAATACTAATAGGTTATAATTTTTAGCCAACGAGCCATTTCTATAGCTTTTTATTTTGTTTGTAAAAGTTAAACTGATCCTAAGAAGAAATCCTATATGACAGCGGCTTCAGTTCAATGTTCTTTTTATGATGCTATTTCTTTAGATAGCGACACCTTCAATTAAACAAAGCTTTTTTTCAAACTTGACGAATTACCAATGCCAGTGACAGGTTTATTTCTATTCGGCTTCAATTTACTCCAGTCTAAATCGTCTATTGTGTAAATGTATGCGTGGGGAATGTGCGTGGAATGTGTGTGAGTAATGTAAATCAAATTGATACCATGGGTGCGTAGCGTTTATCCGTTAATTGAATAAATGGACTCGTCGAGTAAAGGTCGCCTCTTGAAAACTACAATAACAACGATAAATTTAATATCAATCGTAAAATGTTTTTAAAAAAACAGCGCTGAATGTAATAAGTTACCCCACCCGGTAAATGTAATAAGAGTCAGTTGGTGGACGTAGAGGATTTTGTTGTTGGGTTCTACGTCCACCGACAAAGCAATCACCCACCCGCACTACTGAAGAACATCCCAGAAAACATCAACAAACGACTAACCAGCATCTTGTCTAGCCAGAAAGTTTTCGACGATGCCATTCCGCCGTACCAGAAAGCGCTTGACGAGAGCGGCTCAGCTACTCCTGCATGCCCAACATAAAAAGTATCATCTCGTCACACAACAAAGCACTACTCTCAGATTACCACCGGTCGCAAACACAAGCAAACGACAAAGAATGCAAATGCAGAAAAAAAGATCAATGCCTGCTGGACGGAAAATGCCTCACTCAAAATGTAGTTTACCAAGCAACAGTCTCCACACAGTCTTCATCATAAACATACGACGGCCTCGCTACAAATTTTAAAGAGCGTTACAGAAACCACACAGCATCCTTTCGACATCAAAACAAGAGAAACGAAACTGAACTGTCAAAACACAAAAAAGGCGCCCTATACATCGAGTCATCAAGAGAGAGTTAAAATAAATTCTTTTCTTTGAATGGAATTCCTGTCTTTTGGTAAGACCGTGAGGTGAAAGCGTGAATAGTTGGGCACTCCAATAAGCTTCCTTTGTAACAAGAAATTTATCGCCTTGTGTGCAATCGTGGCTGATTTGGTCAATGCATTGAAAAGAAAAATCTTGAAGCGAATGTGGGGTGCTATTGAAGTGAACTGCGACTTCACAAGATTTCTCATTTGTGACCATAGATGATTTATGATTTCTGAATCTCACTTTGAATTCTGTTGTTGTTGAGCCGATGAACTGCATGGAGTTGCCATTTTTTGCAAGAGACCAAATAAATGACATTTTTGGAATCGCAAGTTAAATTGGGTCTAATTGTATAAGATTTTCCTGTTTTGAAGCTACTAAATTTTCTGGACTCAACAAAATCAATCTTACACAGGTCACATCTGTTTTTGTCACATTTAAAGCAACCTCCTGCAAGTGAATTGCTGTTTTTCGAGGTCGTAGTTTCAAATTTAGAAGGTGCTAGGATTTCTTTAAGATCTCTGGATCTGCGGCACCATCACCGCCATCACCGGATGATGCGATGCATGTCCTGTTCCTGAATGTTTAAAACCCGGGTAGCCCAGCGGCTAACCAGTAACTTCACTGATCGCTCTGTTGCCAGCAGGGTTGTCGGGTGTGTCTTCTTTAAAATGCGCTTGGTTTTACGAAAGAAACAAAGTATAGAAAAGGTGAAGAGAAGAAAAAGACTAGGAAGAAAACAGAGTTATAGTTGGAGTAATAACCGGTTTGTTGGTCTGTGTGGCCACATTTTTTGAAATTTAAATTCTCCGATTCGCTCCTTAACCGCCACCCGGTTAGCTCAGTTGGGAGGGTGCCGGTCTGCTGAGCGGGAGGTCGTGAGTTCGAATCCCGCCGGACCAATATTCAGGGTATTAAAATAACTGAGGAGAAAGTGCTGTCTTTGTAATGACATCTGCAAATTATTAGACTTTCTAGTCTTCTCGGATAAGGACGATAAACCGTAGGTCCCGTCTCACAAACCGTGTTCATACATAACTCTGTGGGACGTTAAAGAATCCACACACTATTCGAAACTGAAGAGTAGGGGACGTAGTTCCCGGTGTTGTGGTCTATCATCGTTAGTTACATCATCACTCATCATAAAAATAAAAAAAAAAGAAAAGAAAATCATCACTCATCATTGGTTGGGAGGGTTCATTGAGCTCAGAAATGGACTGATAGCGGCTGCCACCACCGCCCTTAGTATACTGACATCCGAGCCCACCGCAAAAAGCAATGTAAAGAGGACACGTATGTTTGTCCTCTCATTCGCGACATTACATTACATTAGCTGAGCTAGTAATGCGGCAGTGAAAATAGTAAGTTTCTCTGAACTATTATACTAGATGTAGCTTTCGCTAAGTGCCAACAAGCAACCATTCAAAACAAATACTAATTGGGAACTTAAAAACACAGAGTCGTGTTTTGTGCACGTCACTTTTTTTGTAGTCAAGTATTCAAATCAAGGTCAAATGTCTTAAATTCTGATGTAAATATTGTAAATATTGCTTTGATTGCTTTTTGCTCGCTGGCGGTGACAAAGTTGGCTCACTGGCCGATGCCGAGGTTACTCTCGTGTGGTGTAAGTCGTTTGCTGCAGTTGTCCTTTGTCTTACTTTTAGCTTTGCTTTGATTGAATTGAGCTTTAAAAGGTTTCTCAGTTTCTTTGATTGCTTTATGCTCGCTGCGTTGTCTAGATTTGGCACGCTGGCCGAATTTGGCACACTGGCCGAGTTTGGCACGGCGGCCGAGTACTCTTTTGGCTCGCTGACCGATTGTTGAGCTTGCTAGCTCGATAAATATATCCCTGACAATAGTACTTAACGAAAGTACACTCACTTAGAATTGGAGATAAAAACAAATAAAACTTATAAAAGCAGGCAAAAATTAGAGTGTCACGAAAACCTCAGGCCCCTCGAATTTTTTTTTTTAAAAAGGTTTACATTGTAAACTCGTCTCAATTAATTCTTATCACGTTTTGTTTTATGTCACGCAATGTTCATAGGCAACAGCCACAAAGAAGGGAGATATTTATCTTCTCCGGTATATCGCTGTCCGTTTATCGCTAGTAAGGTTTAAATAACAGCTGATATTTTGATGGCATTTGCTGGCGAATTTTATACCGAAGAAATAGAAGACACAGAGTCGCTATAATGTTGTTCAAGTCAGCTTTGTATCCACCAGACGCGACAGCGATAAATCGGAGAAGAT
>JAHPZR010039872.1:62500-85000 GCA_019787425.1 Platygyra sinensis | reverse complement strand
TCCGAACACGACCCCGGAACACCCAGAGGCCATTTTTTTGGTCGAAATTCGACGGAATCAGCCGTCTACAGCGTTAAAACAGAAAACCGCTTAGTCTAACAAAACCGTAATACCGCAGATTAGAATAAACATTTCCGCAAAACCACATCATCTCACCCCTAAACCCCGAAATCTAAACTTCTCACGTACGTAGATATTTTAACTCTGCACTAGAGAAAGCAAACGGAATTCCGCTTAATTTGATAACAATCATCTTCCTTTCGATTCTTTGACCTTTCATTTTCTTAAGAAATCCTGCCTGTGCTGACGAAGCGTCCCGACATGTAGACTGACATTGTACATTTACTTTTGAGGAGCACTTGCACTATTCCGGCTTGAACTTGGAGAAATTACATTACTGACTTTGGAATTCAATGGAAAATATTTCCTTGTACGTAGTTACAATTACACGTCCCAAGATACCGAACGCCAAAATGTTTGCGCAGAAGGTTGACGAAAGGTAAACTTTCCTAAATGGTCATTACATTATGGCTGACCTGATGAAAATAATCAAAATGTATTGCTCAGAGTTTGTTCACAGTCGCTTATCTTTTGACTGAGATATAATTAGTTATATTTTTAAAGGATATGTGTCTGGCGGAAACACTAAGCTTTGAATTGTGACATTCGTGTACTGCATGCATGCAACTTTTTGAAAGGATGTCACGTCACAGTTATCAGATGGGGTTTCATTATTAGATCTAGAATAATCAAGGGCGCGGCGGAGGCAAACGTTATCAGCTGATAAGGAGGCAGACGGGCGAGAAGTTAATGCTTTATTTTTGGTTATAAAAATTGTGTCATTTAATGTACAATAACGGAATAACCAGCTTCCTCCAGACCTCGAAAACTGCTGAATCGCGTTTAAAGAGACAGTTATGAATGAGTGTCAGTTTATCAATGACGTGGAATAATTGAAGTGCGCCCAGGTCAAGAGCAACTGTATTTAGTGTTACTTGGGCGAGACACGCGACTGAAGCTTGCACTGTCCCGCCTTGTAAAAGGGCGAAGTGTGTTAATAAAACTGCGAGTGCGAACTGTGTATGATTGTACAACAGACGGAAGCTTAAAGAAGTAGAAACACTGAACACCATAACAGTTTTGTTGACAATTTGCGGTTATGTTTTCATAAATAATTACGTGCGTTTAGTTTTGACGACGGCGTTCTGAATATAAAATGAATAAACACGATTTGCGCAGGGCGTTATTCTGTCTAAGAACAATGAGAAACTCATCAAAGAACGGGTTTGTAAGAAGTTACTGTAAATTTCAACCAATAAATTTGATAAAAGGAAGAATCTTAACTAATTTATGATTCTGATTAGAGTCCTCCCACGTGCGTGTTCGAAAAACACAAGGAAACACGAACCTCTCACAGGATCAAATCTTATGATATCTGCACTAGCCATGTAGTGTTCGGTCTTTTCAAATGTTTCATAGAAAACATTGTCCAGTCAGATCAATCTTATTTACTTCGTATCTTATTTCTTACCTGGATGCCACAACAGCGCCGCAAGGAATACTGTTAGAAGAAGAACTTTACTTTTCTTCGTTGCTCTGAAGCTTTCCGCGTTGATTTCGTCTATTACTATGAAATGATATCTTTCAATTATGTCAATAACATATTTTAAGTTGTAGGTGTTGTCAAGACAAATATCAGGATGTCAGCCTTGCGGTTTTCCGCTCGGCTTGGGCAAAGTCCAAAGAACAAACTGCTTTTCTTTTCTGACTATATAAATAAGGTTAACCGTTGTGACAGAAAAAATGGCCAAACCTTAAGCCCCTCGGGCGAAAAAAACGAAAAATTGTAACTGTCAGCCGTAAAACATTCAGTAACGGCAAGAAAATTTTGACCATTAAGGACGTTCGCGCCCAAAAACTTCCCACGCACAGATTTTTTTTAAACTTTGTCAGCAGGTAGAAAATGATAAGTTTAGATTAAAAACGTAAAAGAAATCGGGGGTCACCGAACTCGTTTTGAAGATAAGGCGTATCACAGACCATTGCATTTCTAGGATTTCCAGTCATTCGAGGCGATTTTGCCCAGATTCATTACTATCGGCATAAAGTTAATTTGAAGAATCATATCTAAGTTATGTGTGTTTAACACAGCATATATAGGCCTATTTGATTGATCTTTGCTACATATGTCATTAAATCAGCTAAAATTAGCCTTAAAAAATACAACTTTTAACTTACGCACACCTGTATCCACATACCAATTCGACTCTATTTGAATAGTATATGAGAAATAATTAAAACTTCCCACGTACGGATTTTTTTTGTTTTTTAGTATAATGGAAAGAATCAGAAAAGGAAGTGATCTGCCAAAAAAAAATTGGGGGTCACCGAGCATCCAACAAAAATATTCGCACACAAAGTTAACGTAAAGGTCATCAGCTCTATATTTTGTTGAGTTTTCGGCTCCGTGCGCGCGCTTGAAAATGACGTGGCACGCTCGTGACCAATGAATAGCGTGCGCACTAGAGATGCGCAGTAGCAATGGGCGCGAAAGTCCTTAAAGTAAAATTCTCAAGCTCCTTTTCTAAGACTGTTGTGTGTTTGTGTTGTGGCTTGTAAGCTGAATTAATTTACAATTCTTATGATTATGTTGTACAGTAGTCAGAATGATTTTTTAACTTTTATAAACTTGGAATGTCAATTTTTAACTTCCTATAAAATTAATTGATGGTAATTATTTCTAAGATTTCTTTTAGCCGTTGGGAAAATATATTCACCTTTTTCCCTAGAAAAGCCTAAATGTGAACCGTTACTCCTGAATGCCACAACGACATTGATACTCTCTTTTCAGGAAAGGAAACTATTGTCTGCACACGCTGAAGATGCTGCTGAACTAAAACTTTTGAAGGATGTTGAAGCGACACCTCAACTTTGCACAATAAAAAAGGGTTTCATTGGGGTTAACCGTCAACTGTCAAATAGCCAAAAAACTATTTGTCAACCGTCCAAAATGGAATATTCGTTTTGTTAACCGTCAAATTAGCAAGCGGTAGGGTTGTAGGGTTTTGAAAATACATTTTAACTGTGCTCAAGGAAAGGACAGAGTGTTCACCGAGGTTTAAATATACGGAGGTTCAGCTACTTTCTTAAAGTACATTAGTGCAACTCTGCCTTAAGTTAGCTAAGTTTATCTGTCAAAAACTATAAATTTCTTTCTTTTTTTTTTTTTGGTCAATCGCAGCTACCGACAAATGCGCCATTATCTGTATTGCTTTATTGCCCCCGCAGGGTTTTGGCCCAGAGGCCAAAACCCGAGGAGGCATTATAGTCTCCCCCGCGCATACGTAAAAAGAATGTGTGAAATATGAGAAATATTGGTGTAGTAGGCGAGTCAATCCCGATTTGAAGAAACTAGGCGCGCACGGTGGTCCCGGTTAATTTTTCAGTCAGCTCGCAAGGCAATGCTGCATGGGTAATTCTTGCAACCACGAACACGAGGAGGAGATCGAGGAGGATATTATTTGCTGCACGAGGAGGAGAGGAGAATATTTGCGAAAATATATTTTAGGGCGGGTATCTGTCATCACAGTGATTTCTTTATATCTTGAATTCAAAGGTTAATCAGCGGTACCAGATTGAACTGTTTGGTACAGAAGTTGATTTGTCGGACACAAATCAGCAACGGGGTTTACAGACTCGACCCAAATAATCACGTTTATTTGGACCGCTTATTTTTACCGAGTAATCTTACGTGGCGTAGAGCCCATGTGACGGCTGGCTTGACTGGCAGGGATCCAAACGTAAAAATAAATGTCTTGCGGCGTTTTCGTTGAAGACAAAAAGCCTGACTCTAATTTGCATATATGGCGACAGTAACGCAATACTTAAGTTTACATCTCGGCAAAAAATGTCGACTTCTGTTCGGCTTTCAAGATACGTTTGCTTGTAGAGTCCTCGTATATTAAGGCAAATGATTTGTTTCAGTATCAGACTAGAACAACAGAGTGGTTTGATGTTTTTGTTTTTTTTTTTCCAGAATGCACTTCGTGAGAGTATTATGTAAAGACTATCATGTGATAGAATGAGTTAAACAGAATGTGTTGGTTTAGTTAAGGAGGGGGTCCACCTGAAAGCCGTATTTTGGCTGGGTATTATGTTTTTAATGCAAATATCTCGTTTACGTTTCAAGCAATCAAGAATCTCTGTGCTCATTTCACATATCTATGTTTTGGGTTGTTTTGTAAATTTTTTGGTGATTTTTAGGTATATTTGGAGATAAATAGTTTTTCTCAAAGAATTAGTAAAATGTATGGAAATAGGAAATTTTGAAGATTTGGTGTTGTTTTAATATTAGAGTTTGAAGTTAAAAATTAGTAGATACACTCCAAACAGTTGCCCAACAATCTGGGGTGCCATTGTGCGGTCGGGCAACTGTCTGGTGGTGTTCCATAACCCTTTTTTCCCTTTCAACCTCTCTTTAAACTTATCAAAATTTCACTTAAATTCAGGTGTACCTCCGTCTTAACTTAGTTGATTCTTTGGATCATATTTATGATAAGATGCTTAGTTGAACAGTATGAGTGATATAGTTCATAAAGAAAAATATAAAATTTCAGTTCATACAATAAATAATAGTTTCCTTATACGCAGTGGAATTTTTATAAGAATTTTATACCCTTGACGAATAAAATAGAAGCGGGGGCAGATTTAGTGAGAACTATTACTAGTATACTTGTGCAAGTACAAGATCCTACCCTCTGCATTTGTTTTAGGGCAGGTGTTGAAGGGCGTAAAACGTTTAAGGTGCAAAATATGTAACCTTCAACATCGACATAGCCGCTGGTCTGAAAAAATACAGCACTGGCTCAAGCATGGCTGACACGTCTTGACAGCTTCGCATAATTAGACGTTGAATTCGAAAGTTCTTTTTCTCGTTTTTTTAGCTCAGTTATGTCAGAAAAAGGAAAGAACTTACCATACCTTTCAACGGCAAAAAATGGTTCTTTGAAAAATATTGTTATTTTACTGTATTTTATTTTCCTACAACACTTGAAAAAGAGTTGTTAACAGAATCGAGGAACGCGAAAGGGGAAGTTTGAAGAAAACGCAAAACCACGTAGCAAAACGTAAAAACCCGCAATACCACATCGAAATTTACGAAAATATCGAAACTGCAGTCTCAAATTTACTTGATGCCTTCTTCAATAATTCAGGTTCTCCATTCCATTGGAAATAAATATAAGAACTCGACGATTACAGCTTCGGCACCGCAAGCCACTGAAATGTTGTACAAAGCATGTTTTCCACGATTATTTTTTTGTGAAAATTCGTCAGGATGCTGTTTTCAAGCTCAAACATCCCGAACAGGATCCAGGAACACTCACTATTTCGTCGAAACTCGACTCAGTGAATCAGTCGTCTACAGAATAAAAACCGATAACCGCTTAGTCTTATTAAACCGCGACACCGCAGATTAGAATAAATATTTCCGTAAAACCACACCAAAAATAACTCAAAACCACATCACCTCAATCCCCTAAGCCCCCATCTGTAGTGTTGGGTGTATTCTTAAATTAAACTTTATCTTTCGACAGCTTCACCTCAATATTCTTGTGAGACATTTTTGTCAAAAAGAGTGCAATGCAAGGAAACTTGCCTTCGCATTTTGCTTTTACGTTAATCTGACTTCAAAACATCTAAACCTCTCCCGTTCGTAAACATCTGAATTCGGCAAGGAGATAAACAAAAGAATTCCGCTTGACAACTTGATAGCATTCATCTTCCTTTCGACACGCTGACCTTTCATTTTCTTATAAAGACATCCTGTCTGTGAAAAACTGAAGCATCCTGTGTATTCAGTACCAGTTTACACTAAGCTTTCACTTACTGTTGAGGCGCACTTGCACTATTTCGGCATGAACTAAAAGCTGGAGAAATTATATTTTTGACTTTGGAATTCAATGATAAATATTTCCTTGTTTCGTGTTTTCAATTTACTGCACTGCCCAATCAAAGATAAGAAGGCGACCAACCAAATGTTGGTAAAGTAGGTTGACGAAAGATTCGAGAAAGATATACTTTTCGAAATGGTCATTATAATATGGCTGACCTAACGAAAATAATCAAACCATATCGTGCAGAAGATGTTCATAGTCGCAGATCTTCTGACTGAGATGTAATTGGTTGATTCTGGTTGGTTAAAACAGCTCGTATACTTCTCTATAACCAGCTGCTGTTGACCAAATTTGAAAAGAACTTTGTCATATTGAACCAATGACGTCAAAGGTGCAGCCAGCTGCAGATTAATAGCCCTTTTCACGGTTAGCTCTGCTCATTTCCATTACAATAAAATCTAGCATGTATGTGAGGCAATTTCGGGCTATTTTGCAGTTTTAGCCCGAAATTGCCTCGCATCCACGTTGGATTACATTGTAATGCAAATGAGAAAAATTAACCGTGAAAAGGGCTATTATTGAGCTGATGACGTCAAAATGACGTTAGAACTGAGTGCATCCCGCTGCAAATAAGTGAACTGCTGACCGAGAAATCCTGGGGACGCGGTTTAGTTATTTTTGGTAAGCAGAAAAACCTGAGACTGCGAAGTGGCGAAACTCCTTTAAAAACGGCGAAATATTTTGATTGAAAATCCCTCGGTAAATAAAACCCTCCTTGATCTGCAGAATTTCGGCCTCATATCCTACGAAAGCCGAATTCAATAACTGCAAAACACTTTAAGAACATATGTGCCTGGCGGAATCAGTAAGTTTTTAAATAAACAGGATGCTAGCCTTTGAAAGAGGAATTGGTTGGTAAAAATCGACAGGTCAGTGAAACGTTTTCCACTTAAGTAACCATAAATTTTTAGAACGTGGCGAAACGAGTTTAATAAATAATGAAATTAAGTATAGTGCATGATACAAATCCTGTGCACTGCAGCCGTTTCAAGGGATGTCACAAAGCAGTTATCGGATGGGGTTTCATCTTCAGATCCAAATTTGATTTTTTTTTAAAAAAAAAACAATCTTAACTGACTTGTGAATCTGATTAGAATCATCCCAGCAGTGAAAGCACTCCAATCTTTCTAACTTCGACTCTAGTTCGGGTAAGCTTGCTGCAAGTGTTGATAGCGTGGTGCTCTCGATGAAGTTATGACTTTATTCCGCTTGTCAAAGTCCTAAGTAACAAACTAAATATGTACCAATTTACTGTGCATTGCAAACGCACGTCCTATAGGTTACATATGCTAATTTGCTGTGAACTACATATGCAAGTGTAAGACAAGCGGATGCAAGGCGTAATAACTGTAGCTTCTTTCAAATAAATATATGTAGTATCGCTGAGTATTTTTACGAGTTGTGCCGTATTTTGGCGAGCCCGTAGGGCGAGTCAAAATACAAACTACGAGTAAAAATTCTCAGCGATACCACACAACAAAACGTCTAATAAGAGATTTATTATCCAGCACGCCAAATTGGTATGTTCGTGCGAGCGAATTTCCTGGATATTTCACAGGGAATGCGTTATAGAAGTATGCGAAGCGGAACGGAATTGGCGTGGGAAATCCACCTAACTGATTGGTCGACGGCAGGAAACCTGTCTAACCGGTCCTCTGGAGTGCAAATACCGCGTGAAATTTGTACTCGTCTTGAGCGTTTTTTTGCACTCTGCGAAGTGCAGTTGGATAATAAAGTTCAGTACTTCGCTTTTTCGTCCGCAAGCTTTGAGCTCCTTCATTCATAATTTCCATTGGAAAAGTGCATTTTTTCAGTGGCCACAATGCGGCCGAATTCCTCTGGACTAGGAACATTTACTTCCCTTTATATCCTGATTAAACTATTAAAAAAGCGAACTTTGAAGGCATCGGTCTTCTCTCGAAAGCCACTCGAAACTGAAGGCTTGGCTGTAGTACAGTTTGTGATTGCCATGAGCTGTCGTCTCGTTAACCAATCAAATTATTTGAACAATTCTAACAAGGGTTGTGATTTTTTCAGTTAACGTGTTTTATTAGAGAACAGAGCGCGGCTGAAGCCACTTCTACTATTTTGGAAAATAAAGTTGGTTTGAAAATTCAGCCCAATGCGTGGAAAAAGTATTGGATTCTTTATCTTAAAAAAAAAATAAAGAAGCCTTGATTGTGCTCTTAGGAAACGGTAGAGCACTCAAGAAATGAGTCTCGTGTTTTCCCCGGGCCCGTAACCAGGATTTCATGTGGAGGAGTGCTAACGAGGCCAAAGTGGACCAAACTACCGAAATGTATTTTTTATTGTCTGATCCATTTGTTTAGGAAAGTAGCAATACATGAGTAATTGGAATGGCAAAGCACACGGTAGGAACTGGATATTACATTTGTCGAATACAACTGTTTGAATTGACAGAGTTATAAAGGACTAATCTTACGATGTAAAAATGATACATCAAAATACATGGGGTGGTCCATGGACCCCGGTCCATGTTTTGTATACGTCCCGTTTCCTGTCTGCAGAACAGAGCATAGTCGAGGCTTCTTTATCTGTTGCGTCAACTGCCAAATTAGCAAACCAATATTAGCCGTTGAGTGTCCCACATATCCTTAATTAAGAACTAAATGATTGTCTTAAATGGAGTCAAGTTATGCTCTTTATTAATGACTGGGTCCATGGACCGGGTCCACGGGGTGGTCCATGGACCAGGTCCATGGGGTGGTCCATGGACCCCGGTCCATGTTTTGTATACGTCCCGTTTCCTGTCTGCAGAACAGAGCATAGTCGAGGCTTCTTTATTTGTTGCGTCAACTGCCAAATTAGCAAACCAATATTAGCCGTTGAGTGTCCCACATATCCTTAATTAAGAACTAAATGATTGTCTTAAATGGAGTCAAGTTATGCTCTTTATTAATGATCGTGGTCATATAACCGTCAACTGCCCTCAGCTCCACCCCTCATTGACACCGTCACGAAAGGACAGAGCAATCATCGAGGTTTAAATATACTGAGGTCCAGCTACGAACTTGCAGTACACTCGTGCAGTATTTATTCGCCAATAAGCTAAGGGGTCTAGCATGTTTAACGTTCCACATTTGCGACTGATGAATGCGGGGTTTTTCCCAAAACGTCTCAAAAACATCTTATATAAGCACTTTCTTCAAACAGCTAGTCCATTGCAATTGAATTCAAACTGCTACATCAAGTCAAGTCAAGTCAAGTCAATATTTATTTAAAGTCACACAAAATAATTATAATTGATATAAATTAGTGCTTTAAAAAATAAAATCGAGAGATTGGGAAGGGAAAGAAAATGTCAATTGTAGGTTCATTTGCAGAGTTTGGCATACCTAAATAGTTCATGGAATTAACCGAGTAAGTGACATCTTCTTTCGCCATGTTCACAGGAGATGATAATTACTCTAGAAATTACTTGAAGCATTAACTTAAAACTTCTTTTTTTCGTAGAAGCCCGCACGAACGTTTCTGAACACTGGGATGGAATGGAATGGAGTGGACTGAGCAAAAATAGGCCGGAATGGTACAAGGATGACCGGGAATGAGACAAATTATTTGAACCACTTGGAATAACACTGCTTTTGACCGGAATACCGAATGTCATGCCAATCCGGTCTTACTACAGCTCGTTCGGCACAATCCTATCCAATTCCAGTCCCGTCCAGTCTGGTGTATCATCCTTTTATTCTGCTTCAATCCATTGCATTCCGATTTGGCAGAGGTTTACTCTTCTTCATTTTCGCAATTCGTTGTAATTCACGTCAATCAAACATCTAAAAACTCTCATCGAATTTCCATCTTCTCAGATCTCAAGAAAGCCTACGAGCGCAAACGTTGTTTTGGCTGTCACTTGGTTCGGAAGTAAGTCTGCGCTCGCAGACTAATCTAATTTCAAGTTTGCTCGCGTACTATCTGAATTTTCTTGTCCCTGTTTGAGTGATGGCCGTTGAAAGTTAAACCCTCTTTAACTCTCCGTGACTCTTTCCATCGTACATGCATGGCAGTCTTGACCAAATTCTAAATAATGGGAACAGTTTGCCTGTCTGGAGTGGTCTGTAGACCGATTGCGTAAATGGATACGAATTCGAATAACAATATCATAACAGACGACTCCTTTTTTTATGGAAACATAACCGCGAGGCTAAGACTTTTGATAAGTATACTTGTTTAAGTTTGGTTATATATTTCCTTGTTTGTTTCCTTCGATGCAACAATTTGACCTCAGTTTTTCCTGCTTGTGTTCTGTTAATGAAGAAATTCATGGTGAACAACAGGACAGACGCATGAAAAACTGACATCGATTTGTTTGTTTTTTTCACGATAACAAATTGTCAAATTCTCCGCTCTCGCTTGCTGACGCATTGCATAAATTATAAATTCATGAATTATAAATTCATATTGACAATGAAAATTTTCCAATGAGCGTGCGAGAATTTCTGCAGTTATCGCGAAACATTAAATGGACGAAAATAACCGCTCAAAAACACGGCTCAAAACAAATTCTTAAGTTATCATAGTCGAAATAAACTGAAACGGACCGGATGAACTAGAATACCGAATAGCAGGTCATTGCAGTCTTATTCCGGTACAGTTTTTGGACCAGTCCAGTCCACTCGATCCATTCCGGTGTATTTGTGGTCCGTTGCGGTCCATTCCAGTTCTTCTTGCCAATTGGAGTCATTCTGCTGGTTCCTTTAAATTGCGAGATTCCATGTTAAACTGACTGGTTATAGATAATCACTGATTGAATTATGAACTAAATACTGTTTGTCCTAATATTAGTAGAATTCTACTAGTACACTTATGCAAATGCTGTAATCTGATTGGCTGAGCCATTGCACACTATCAGCCATTATAGTTCACAACTAAATTTTCCTTTGTCGTCATTGGTCAAAACCGATCACGTGGTACGATCTCGCGTGGGCACTATCTGTCATTAGTAGAATTCTACTAGTATACTAATGCAAATGCTGCAATCTGATTGGTTAAGCTACTCGTATACTATCAGCCATTAGAGTGCAGTTGGCTGCCGGTCGTCCTCGAAATGCGATGTTTCTATAGTTTTTCTAAGTTTTGGAAGGAAATTTAGATGTAAACAGGTAATTAAATTCCTGAGAAAACTAAAAGAAGCACATTCACGGTTTCTTTAAAAACTTGAAAATATTGAAAAAGCGGGTACGCGCGTAAACAACTGCGAATTTGCCAAAGACAGTTCGATACATGCAACTTTGTTTAAAGGTAAAGTTCAATAATGCGTGGAAAAATCATTGGAAACCGTTATTTTTCATTAATTTCAGTTAGAATTCTACTAAAACAATTAGATTATTCCCTCTCGATTTCTATGAGGCAATAGTTGATTCGGCCTTCGGCCTCATCAACTATCACCTCATAGAAATCTCGAGCTCATAATCTAATTGTTAATTATAGTTCACCACTAAATTTTCCTTTGTCGTCATTGGTCAAAACTGATCACGTGGTACGATCTCGCGCGGGCACTATCTGTCAATAGAATGCCCTAGGGCGACTATCAGACGATAGTGCCCGCTCAGCAGAAGTGACTCATCAGAGGCAGCTTTCCCTGCAGTTTTTTTTAGATAAGATGGAAAGAATTTATCGTCCCATGTCGATTTTAGTTAGAAGAGAACAAGAGAAGCTTTTTTTAGGCTGAAAACTGCGGTAAACTACGGTACTGTAACACGTCAAGCGGGCGCAGAGGTTTCAAGATTCGAGGTTTCCTCTTTAAAGGGTTTCTTCTTTAGAAGTCAACAGTTGACATAAAATTGTTTATGCATATATAGATGTAATATCATCTGAAGAGGATACAACGGAAAATACGAAACACCTAAGCGCTCCATAGCGGTTGGAAATTTTGATAAATAAATTCTTGTCGTTTTCAGTTTTTAGGCATGCCGCTACTGGAAAATTTAGTGGTAAACAATAAAGACAATAGAGTGTTTGTGTCTCGGAACTATCGGTCTGATAGTTGCCCCTTGGAAATTTGATGTTCTTAAAACTAGCATATTTGCCCTCGAAGCTTCGATTCTCGGGAAAATATTTGTTTTAAGAACATCAAATTTCAAGTTTTGCCATCGTTGAGGCAGCTATGTCACGTCCAAGATCCCGACGTCGCATTTCCGAAATTATGTCTGGTGGCAGGTTATTCGGTCATAAGTAAAATGGGGAATGGCGTCATTTCGTTGCTATGGTAACTCAGATCTTGATGAAATGTACCCCATTTGAAACTTTCATCTTTCTCTAGCACACCACTAACGTTTGATTTTCTACTGGATTGATAATGATGGTGCTCTAGTCGCTCAAAGTTGAACGGTATCGTGACTCAAAAATCCGATCGAGCCACCTTAAATAGAATGCCCTAGGGCGACGATCAGACGATAGTGCCCGCTCAGCGGCAGTGACTCATCAAAGGCAGCTTTCTCTTACAGTTTTATTTAGATAAGATAAAAATAATTTATCTTCCCGTGCGAATTTTAGTTAGAAGAGAACAAGAGAAGTATTTTTTTAGGTTGAAAACTGCGGTAAACTACGGTACAGTAAAGCGTCAAGCAGGCGCAGAGATTTCAAGATTCGAGGTTTCCTCTTTAGAATGTTTATTTCTCGGAACTATCGGTCTGATAGTTGCCCCTTGGAAATTTGATGTTCTTAAAACTAGCAAATTTGCCCTCGAAGCTTCGCTTCTTGGGGAAATATTTGTTTTAAGACCATCAGATTCCGCGGGGCAACTATCAGCCGATAGTTCCTCGACAGAAACACTCTATTTGTTTAAATAGAAATCTCGAGCTCATAATCTAATTGTTAATTAGGAGGTAGAGGTGCGGTGATCTCACGATTAGCCCGTTTGACTTCAGAGATCTGCATTGGAAACCTGGCCAGAGTCACTGCCGGGTGTGTTTTTGAGGCAGACGCTTTATTTTCGAAGTGGCTCTCCACACCCAGGGCAGGATACAGTTGTTCAAAACCCGATTAAGCTAACCCAAATATTGACTTGACTTTCATAACTTTGCTATGAGGTTTTCTGTCCATATTGTTTGGCCTTCTATTTTGAATTTGAATAATCTCAAACTACGTAAAACATAAGCCGTGAAAAACACTATTATACACGAAAAAAGTAAACTTCGTTCCTAAGTGAGTGATATGAGTCGTTCTGTACGAAATTGAGGTTTTATCACGCCCTCTTTGACTTACATGAAGCAGGAGGCTTACGCCTTCCCCTATGCCAGAGCTCTATAAGAACTGCCATCGTTATCAGTCCAGCAAGCAATCCCAGAACAATAAAGAAGATCGATCTCAGTAGAACCACATCGGTCTTTGCGTTTGATGAAGGAGAAGTCTCTTTGGCGAAGTGGGTGGTCTGTGATCGCGCTGGTCTGCTGTGAAGTGAAGGCGTAATTTCTAGATTATGTACGGTGCTAAACTCAGGAGGCTATGTTGGTCTCTTATTGTTGATGAAGATATAAAAGTTAACAGAGATGTACATTGCTTTTGGAACATACCACCCTGGATTCGCTGATAGAGACTGGATTTACTTTCAGACTTTTTAAAGTGCATCGAGTTTGCTGAACAATCCAGTCGAAAGTCAATGTGTGGTGGTGCTTGTAATTTAACCGAGAGAACTAGTTTTAAAGTTAAGTGAGTAGTTTATATCCTCCGGGTGGGAGAGGGGGGCTGGATTCCATATCATCATAGCCTATAGGGGGGTTGAAAAAGCAGTTCTGGGTTTCGATACTTTTAATTAAGGGTGTTCAACCTCTAAAGGTCTACAGCGGGAACTTTCCCGATAATTTTTAGGGTATTTTTCAGAGAAAAATGTTACAGTAGATATTTGAAAATTAATTTTACTAGTTAAGTCAGTTAGTGGATTGTGATAGAACTGGTGCCACTTAGGGGTGAAAACAAGCCACATCCACAGAAGCTAGTAAATATTGGTATCTTTTAGGGGGGGGATCTTTTCAAAATTTCTGACGAGCACCCCCATGATTATACAGAGGCTCCACCGGGGCTTATACAATGAACATGCAAGCTGCCTTAATAATAATAATTCAGTAAGCTTAAAGCCCTTACCCAGTCCAATGCTGAGAACTTGGTTTGCCAGTGGTAGACCTACCCTCTGAGTCTTTGCCTGTGATGTATATTTTTGGATTCTGGTCAGAGTTTGTACCTGTGGATACAGTTTTATGTATCAAAAGTACGGATCCCAATTAGCAGATCTCAGACCCAATAATCTCTCTTGAAAAGTTCCTCCTTGTCTTTCTCTCTCTAAAAAGTATTTTAGCAATAGCCTCCACATCATTTGGCACGAAAATATGCACGGATATTTGTCCACTGAAATTATCTCTTCCGAGAAGCGAACAGATTTCCGAGAGAGTAGCTTTGAGGAAAAAAATATCCGAGCTCATTTTTTCCGAGCTCATTTTTGGGCCAATTGGGGGCTATTGTATAAATTATCCTTCAAATATTTTCAAAATTGGGGAACATCACTCGGATATTCCCCGCTTTTAGCTGGGGCGTATTCACGTGATGGGCTTAAACCAGTCGCGAGCAAGTAAAAATATTTAATGGGTTATAAAAGACCGATCAGTTGTTATTTAGGTTTACCTTTCAAAGAACGACATAATTTCCTCTGATTATAAGCTTTCTGAAGAGCTTCATTTTATGATATTTATGTTTAATTTGAAGGCTTTTTGAGTTTATCTGACCACTGAAGGAACTTCTTTTCTTTCACATCGCGGGTGTTACTTGACAGAGTAACGAAGTAACGAGTAACGAAGTAAAGGAGACCAGAGTAACGGGAAAAAAATTCAAAGGGTAAAAAATTATTAAATCTTTTAAAAGCATGTAGGATCAATCACAAAGCATGCAAGCTTGACGAGAAATGGTTCTTCTTCGATGCTAATTAATAAACCCATAAGCTCAGAAATAAAAGTTGGCAGCCGATCAAGGTCCTCAAAACAATAAATGACCTACTATCCGAGTTTTTTTAATTAATTAGAAATGAATTAAAAATTTCTAGGAAATAAAGCCAATCCAAACTATTATATGTCGATTAAGAAGTGCTAAGCGATTCAGATGAGTCTTAACGAAGCTATGAGTTGTGACACCTAAAAAATGTTCTGCATGGTGTATTCCCCAGGTTTCCAAAACAGGACTGGCAGTCCGAATCCGCAGTTTCATTTGTTTTAATTCTAGTAATAGTTTGGATTGGCTAAATTTTTTTGACTCAGTCAGCATTAAGCGCGTGGCCTCCCGTCCTGAAATGTGAAATGATTTGCCATAATCATCATAACTCTGGAAAAGACTACTTTCTACTCGTGATCATCGTAAGTTGATGTCTGCTCTGAAGACGGAACTACGTTATTCGACCACCACGACCGTCAGGTGATAGATTACTTTTCACAACTCGACGAAGATAATATTTATTGCAGGATTAATAAGAGCCGCAATAGCGTTGAGCATTCGGGCCTTAAATCTTGGAGGTTTAAACTTGGGCCCCTTTGCGTGTAATTTTGAAAAATTTTGGCGATCGAAAGAAAACAAATTGTATGCCATCCGGGTCTTTTCTGCGGCGCAGTATCATGTGTACATGAAATGATATAGGTGACTGTTACATGAATAAAAAAAAGTAGCAAAATGCCATTCCGTACCTTGGCAAACATGCTTCTTTTCATTTTTACCGTTTAAAACGAATTTACGCATTTTAAAAGGATTTTGAAACTTTTGACCCTTTAAAATTTTTCCCGTTATTCGGTTTCTCGTCATTTTGTTTCACGTTCTGTTTAGTAACATCCTCGCGTCGCTGCGTTTCGATAGTTTTATCATTAGGTATCGTTAGATGAATCCAAATGGCCGCGAAGATTGGTTCGAGAATTCAGGAAAACGACTTTATATGAAGGTATGTCTGTATACGAGCCAAGTGGCCCATCAGCCCGGGGCTTATCCCGGTTTCCTTATATGAAGGTATAACGTCGACAAAATGTTCGACTTGTCGTTTTGTAAGTAATATATCAAGCGCTCAAGACAGTGTTTCATCGAGATATCCAAACACCGAGAAGAGAGTTGAAAATACGACGCGCAGCGGAGTAATTTTGACGAAATTCGAGGTGTTTGGATAACCGATGAAACGCTGTCTCGAGTGTTTGATATATGTTCTCAGTCGAAACAAAAACAAAAGAGTGAACGCAGAAATAAAATCGTCAAAATCTTTGCTAATTAAGACCGGGTGTCCAAACCTCCTTCACGGCTGTGATTTTCTTTGTTTTAAGTTGATGAATTATTGATGAGTTTAAGAATGGCGTTTCATCGTTTCCACGCACCGATATTTCCAGTCAAGTACGTACGTTGTTTTGCTAGTTTGACTCGTTGACATGGTTCCCAGTTCGACTGGCCGTTTAATAAGAAGTGGACACATCGCTTCGTGAGTCAGTTCTATTAATTCGTTGGCTGGCCTCTTCGACTCGTCGTTTTACGAATTTGACCCATTAGAGACCTAAAGATTGAGGGTTTCCCCTTTAACCGCAAACCGAAAACGTTGGCCAGCAGTTTACGGTTCGGAGTTCGCCGTATGTGCATAGTTTGGGGTTACTTTTTACCTATGCATCATGGGATACTCTCAGGAAAACAAGATGGCGGCTGCACGGGGGTAAGTTTAATTTTGAGATGCCTTAGTTGCTCCAGATCTTCTTCATTCGGCACATAACCACTAAGGAATCTTTTCGCTTATACCAGGAAAAATTCAAGGGACATTTTGGAAATCATGCTTTTGGATTATAGCGAGAGTAGCAGCGCTGAAAGCAGTGATGACGATCTGGACTTGCTTTTGTTGGATGCTGTTTGCTGTTTCGCTGAGCCACAAAGGCTTGGCCCACGCTTGCACCTAGAGGATGTTGGCGAAGTCGAATGTGAGCAGATGTTTAGGCAGCACTAGTTGTTAAGTTAGTCGCCCTTTTCCTTTGCAGGGACAATGACTTGGTATTTAGAGTACTTTCCTGCTTAACAATCTACCTCATTCTTACGGTATTAAATATTTTGCTCTGTTATGGTTTGAACAACGCGCTTTGTTTAGTATGATTTTGAAATCAGGAAAACTGATAAACATGAATAAACTCGAGGAGCGTTTGTCTGTGTGTGATACATGTATATATACAATTTTCAACCCATTGTGAACATCAAATGTCTCTTTAGGTTTCATAAACAGGATATTCCTCATCTGCTTGGTGCTTTGGAAATACCTCGGTTTTACACCACTCACCAGGGCTCTATGTATTCAGGGATGGACGCTCTACTGATCCTACTTCGCAGGCTCAGTTATCGAAATCGATGGTGCGATCTTGTACCCATCTTTGGCAGATCTGAACCAGAGCTTAGCATGATCTTTAATATGGTAATAAAAGTTAATCAAGTCAATCAAATAAGCCCTCCTAGGTGCCATATAGCATGGATTCTTGCCACTGCCACTAAACATTGCCTCTCTGGAACAATTAAGCTGTTTTCATTCTTGTGAAGCCTTAAAAGATCAGGCCTCAACTGATAGTGTATGCATTCAACTTAAAGATTTAAGCCAGAAGATCTACATGATCACTCACCGTATTTGTCAGCCTCAAGATTGAGTAAGATCTTAAATTGCGAGCGAAGCATTTTTGTGGCAGGCATTGTTTGTATATAAAAGATCTTACAAATAATTTTAGTGTTTCAAAGAAGTGCAGGAACAAATTTGACTGCCTTTTATTCAATGTACAATAATAATAATAATAACAATAATAACAATAATAATAATAATAATAATAATAGTAATGATAATAATGATAATAATAATAATAATAATATTAATTTATTGTGTTGTAAAAAAATGTTAAGTTTTTTGCGTTTTTTATTGTTTACACATACTTAATTTTTTTTTTAAATTTCTGCTTCTTTCTTTTCTTTCTTGAGAGTCTGGAACAATTTAATAATTTACTTTGCTTTGTGCTAGATAATAGATGATCTGTACACACGGTTCAATCAGCTTCTCGACTCCCTGAATTTAGTATGGCTGGACCCTGCACTGTTTGCTGATGCAATCCACAGGATTGGGGCTCCACTTGACCAGTGTTGGGGCTTTATTGACGGCACAGCTCGTCCAATTGCCAGAACAGTTAGGAATCCACAAATTATGTTTAGTGGCCACAAGAGAGTGCATTGTATTAAATTCCAAGTATGTCAATTTACACTGGTATTTGTTGTCAACCTGTGATTTCTTCAGTGCTTTTTAACAATCAATTTTCTCATTCATGATTATATGCATGAATGCATGCTGTAAATGAGTGTTCCTCCTAATTATTTGTTTGCTTGTTTGATTTTGTTTCTAGTCAGTGGTTGCTCCAAATGGTGTAATTGCACATATGTTCGGGCCTATTGAGTGAAGGCGCCATGATGCATTTATGTTAAACGAGAGTGGTTTGACACCAAAGCTTGCAAGACTTGTAACACCAAATGGTGATCCCTATGTTATATATGGTGATCCTGCTTATGGGATAGCTAGAAACATCACCCTTCCCCCCCCCCCCCCTTTAGGGGAACCCATCTTACAGATCAACAACAAGATTTCAATAGTGCAATGAGTAAAGTGCGCATATCTGTCGAGTGGGGTTTTGGAAAGATTATACAGTATTTTGGATACTTAGATTTCCACAAGAATCTCAAAATACTCCTTCAACCAGTTGCAAAGTACTACTTAGGGACGGACTATTAGAAAAGTGATGGGGGGGGGGGGGGGGAATTTCAGCTTGCACGAATTTTTTTTTTCGCCCACGGCTTGTGCAGGAATTTTTTTTGCAGGTGAAACCCTCTGCACGAATTTTTTTTTTCAGACAAATATTGCTTTTTGAAAAGGCTATAGACAGGCCAACGCACACTCTCCTATGTGGTTTTACGGTAGCGGCACGTAAGCCTCTAAAGTTTTGTTCTGGCGAGTATGTCTTTGAGCGATTTACCTTTTCTGGAAAGTTAATAGACAGGCCAACACAAACTCTCCTATGTGGTTTTACAATATCAACACGAAAACCTTAACAGTTTTGCTCAGAAGAGTATGTCCTAGAGTGAAGATAGTCTGCCTGCCAATGAAAACCACACTTTGTGGTTCTTAATGTTTGTTAAAAGTACCAGTGGCAGTGTTGCTGTTTATATTGTTGACTAGTTTATGTTGGTACGAGTTAAAGTTTTAACGCTGCCACTACTTGTAAATGCACTTTTTCATTTTATTATAGAATCATTATTCAAGGCGATAAGACCAATACTCTAGTTTTATTGCGGACGGAAATAATTTTATAGCATACTTACAAAGATACCAAATTCTAATATTTATATTTTTTACTATAAATTTTATATGTTGAAAAGTTAAATATCAAAACTGTTTATGGAATACACAGGGTACGGTACACTGTCATTCTCGTCCCCAGAGGCCGCGATCCTTTTGGTCAGTGCGATCTCCGTCACTGACCAAAAGGATCGCGGCCTCTGGGGACGAGAATGGGTACACTGTATGTTGCAGGTAGACTCGCTGCCAATGAAAACCACACTTTGTGGTTCTTAATTTTTGTTAAAAGTACCAATGGCAGTGTTAATGTTGCTGTTTATGTGGTTGATAGTTTTAAAGTTTTAACACTTACTACTACGTGTGAATGCACTTTTTTTTATTGTATTATAGAACTCTTATTCAAGGCACGGGCTCCTGTTCAAGGGGATAAGACTCATCCTCTAATTTTTATTCTGAGCATAACGAATTTTATAGCATCTAATATTTACAAAGATACCAAATTTTAATATTAATTTATTACAAATTCTATTTTATTATTTCCATTATAATACAGTATACAGTGTCTGTTGTAGCATAACGAGCAGGACGTTCTTAGCAACCAAAACCCCGTGGAGATGAAGAACTTTCAGTTCTACATCTCCACGGGATACAAGTGGCTTGTAACATTCCAGTGTAATCATATCCCTGCCCAGTGATCATTTGTGTTCCACAAAACGCGTCATGTGTTCAGACACTTTGAAAATCAGTTTATGTTATGCAGTCAGAAATTCTCAAAAATTATTGCAACGAGATTTTCAAAAACCTCTCAAGAGGTTACGGTCACGATTACTATGCGTGATAGAAGTAATGCGAAGCGATTCTGGAAACTGCGCGACGGAAAAATCACTATCACGAGTTTGTTACATATCCAGAAGTACTCAGCAACTACTGCATGGACTTCAGACTGGGTGAACCCAGGGGGGGATGAAAGGCCTTCCCATAATCCTTTGTTTCGAACTATATTATCGAAGTGGGTTGCTCACGTGACCATTCATTTCGATCGCGTTTCAGAGTGCTCCGTGCGCCCATTCGACGAATCCAGTGTGATATATCTTCACTGTATCGACCTCTCAACTGAGAAATTTACTCCAGTGACTAGTTTTGCTTGTATGGAAATCTGTTGTGTGCTTGGGCACTTCAGTTCTCCAAGCGATTTGGCCGTAAGATGTCTTTGTTGTTTCCTCTGGAGCAAAGAATCAAAAGTGAAACTGTCGGAATGATGTAAATAAAACAGACAGGCCAAACACGACTCCTACGGTTCGTGCCATTTGTACCTTTGCCGTTTATTTTTCGGTCTTTCGACCTTTTTGTCGCTTCACCGTGCTCTTGTTTATGAAGGGCATTTCGTGTTGTGTTATAAGGAGAAAACTAGAGTCGCTAGATAGATCGTGCCAAGGCAAATTTTAAGAGGTCATAGGTCTGCATGATTTCCGCTGTTATCTGCGTGTTCCTTCGTTGAGTTTGACACCTCTATAATTTACCATGCGTTAGTGTATTGTTTTGGCTCATTTCTATTGCAAGATTTGTTTTTAAGTCCCCCAAGTATTTTCTTTTGAGGGACAAAATATGAAATTTACTGTGAATGTGTTGCTTACTCGCATTCTGTAGTGTGACGCCGGGCCCGGCTATGATTAGAGCTGTTTGCGAGTACAGTAGGTTGATTCTTATCACAGTTATCATATTTGTCCTCCTACGTTTTCTTTCGGAGACGCCGTAACTTTATTTGGAGAAAGCTATAGGCTTGTCTAGAGAAATTCTAATGTTTCTTGCAGCTATCTGATCGAGCTTATGTTCCTGGAGCTCGACGTATAGGTTTATTTATCCTTTGATCTTTCTAGTACCACAAGATTCAAATTTAACTCATTACGCGCAAGTTGCGTGTTGTACATGTATCTGCCATTATTCGGCTTAGTTCTTTCTGGTTTATGAGGTGTTGAGCCACTCTCTACACGTGCTCTCTTGGAGCTGTCCATGATCTGCAACGAAAAAAAACAAAGTGCATATAAAGGAATTGTAGCAAGAACTCGAACCAACATGAATAGTTTGCAGTTCGACAGCCGAGTTGGATAGTTCCTCACATAAGCTTGATCATAACAAACGAGACGTCGACTGTTTTAGAAGAAACCTGGTCCGAAAGATCACGGAAAACCTTCCTTTCGATAAAAGGGACAATCCAAATACTAGTAGGGCAAAAAACTGAAGTGATGAAACGAAAACTGTTCACGAACACATGGTGCTGTTTTAAAACAAGGCTTCGAAATGAACCTTTCGCGCCGTATTTTTTAGCTATTTTAACCCGGTAATTTTTGCCAATAAACCTGAGTACATTAGAATACATTTAAATTGATTATGTTCAATAAAGGTTAAACAAGAGATTTCATGCTTCAACGGGTAAATGTATTCAAGAATATCAGAATAATAAGCATTTAAACTTACCTTGCCGAAAGGTCAGAGAGAAAACAATGGCGACGTCACGGCGTACTGCTCACAAACAAAGCTGTCAAAACAGAACAAAACATAATAGTTACTTAAAGATTATTGGGTATAATTAAAGAAAAGCAATGAAAGACAAATGCAAAATAAAAAACTTACCGATATCTTTAAAGAAAAAAGCACACGATCCATCCGAAAAACCGGTATTTAACGCGCGAAAACCGCCATTTGCGTGACGTGGCTGTGTGAAAACATGTATTTTTCACTTTAAGCATCATGGGAAGACCTTTCATCCCCCCCTGGGGTGAACCAGAACCCACGACAGCATGTTCCTATAATGCCACGCACGACGGAAAAAAACTTTGACGATTTTTGTTACATATCTTGAAGCACTCAGCATTGCATGGCCTTTAGCCTGGGTGAACCAGAAATATGTAACATGTCCCTATAATGTCACGCACGACGGAAAAATCACTATCACAATTTTGTTACATATCTCGAATTACTCGTGCACTTCAGCCTGGGTGAACTTGTGAACCTGAAAGGATATGTAACATGTTCCTATAATGCACGTCACGCACGTCGGAAAAATAACTTTGACGATTTTGTCACATATCTTGAAGCACTCATCAGCAACTGTGTTGCATAGACTTCAGCCTGGGTGAACCAGAAAATATCCTCTAACCCTCGGCAACGTCAAAATACTACGTGGACGTTTGCGTGGGCAAACCAGAGAGTATTTAT